>JANIJG010006940.1:51521-75104 GCA_024611175.1 Megaceryle torquata | reverse complement strand
TGTGTTTAGTTTACGCAAGTGATTTCTAACTCAGTCCTCATCGACCAGTGGAGAGACTTCCTCCTTCAAGGCTTTCACTCTTACTTCCAGGGTCAGGGATTCCTGAGGGCTGGTCTTAGCAGTGAAGACTGAAGCAAAGAAGGCATTTAGTAACTCCACCTTCTCTGCATCCTTTGTCACCAGGTCTCCCACCTCATTCAGCAGTGGGCCCACATTTTCCCTAGCCTTCCTTTTACCACTGATGTATTTGAAGAAGACCTTCTTGTTCTCCTTCACTTCCTTTGCCAGAGTTAGTTCCAAGAAGGCCTTGGCCTTCCTTGTTGCATCTCTACAAACCCTGACAACATTCCTATAATTGTCCAAAGAGACCATCCTTTTTTTCTGCATGCTCTGAACTTCACTCTTCCACTTCAGTTTTTTTAGCAGCTCCTTGCTCATCCATGATGGTCTCCTGCCTCCTCTACTTGAGTTTTTTACTTGAAGGAATGCACCTCTCTTGAGCTTGGAGGAAGTAATGTTTGAATATCAACCAGTTCTCATGGGCCCCCCTTACCTTTCAGAGTCTTAGCCCAAGGGATTCCTCCAAGTAGGTCTTTGAAGAGGACAAAGTTAGTCCTCCTGAAGTCCAGGGTTGCAATCTTACTTATTGCTTTGCTTCTTCCTTGTATGATACTAAACTCTACCATGTTGTAAACACTACTGCCAAGACTGTCCCCAACCTTCACATCCCCAACCAGACCTTCTTTGTTCATTAATAGAAGGTCCAGCAGAACACCCTTCCTTGTTGGCACTTCCAACACTAGTCCTTTCTTTGTTTATAGTTTGACTAACTGTTACAATGCTCAGTGGGACAAACTGTACTCCTCCTTATGTTGGAGACATTCCTTTTTTGTACAAATGCCTAGAAAATTCTGAAGACAGCCAAATTCAGTGATGTTGCATCCCAAGTGTGTTGATGTTACCTTATCCCATGCTCTGGTGATAAACACTTGGCCTTTTTATTCCTTATTGGTTCAAATACTACTTATCTATAGGAAGTGGGACATCTTCCACTCAGGAGTCTAAGAGCCACCCCTCACCAAAGAGACAGTAATTCTGTCACTCTCCTATGAGACATGAAAAATTCCACCTTCAGATGAAACCAGGCAAAGGAAGAAGCCAAGTCTTTCATGTTCTTGGTGAATAATCTGGTCCTGGGGTAAATGATGCCTTAGTGGGGCTAAGGGAGATGAATAACTTCTATCTTCCCCTTGTCTGCCACTTGTATGAGAAAAGACTGACCTCATCAGACATCTACCACTAGGAGATCCTTGGCTATATGTCCCATGTAGGTACGGTCTTGCTTCCTAGAGTGTTTCACTGCCCTTCAATTCTCTCCTTCTGACATTTTGAACTATCTAGATTACCGAAAGCTCTGCCAGGTTTGCTAAGGTTGTGAATCCCAGCTGTGCCTTATTTAGGGAGCACTGGTTTCCATCTCAGTTATTTGTTGTCCAAAAGAAATGTTTTATAATAGAAGTCCAAATCTTTTTGTAAGTGTAGTCTGGGAACTTTTTTAATGTCCATATGTCTAAATAATGCATCACAATTAAGATACAGTTCACAATGGGATTATTGCTGAGTGTTCCAGCTGGTGCAGAACTTAACAGAGAGCTCCTCTTGTACCCCCAAACAATGCATAAGTTTTCTGAAATCCCAGTGACATGTGTATGCAAATCAGGATTCAAATTAAGAGCCTGAAATTTACTTGTGATATAGTTCTCAAACTGTAGTGAAACCCAAAGTACCCTGCAATATTTTTCTAGCTGTTTCTGAAGAGAAACAAATTTACTTCAACATATCATGTTATGGTCTTTATTCACAGACATGAAAACAGTCATGTATTTGAACTGCTGTTTCACTGTTTAATCACAGTACAAAATGCAAGACAGTATTTTATTACCCAGTCTGGGAACCCTCCAATGCCAGAGGTGTCACAGTGTTTCCTTTTGTATGTGGAAGACCCTCTCCATCATGTAAAAAGTCTGGAGAGGTTCACTGTGTAAAACATGGGAATGCTTGTTACCTACAGGATCATATTCAAAGATACTACCTATTAGTCTCTCAGATAAAGAAAACAATGTTTAAGGTTTTAAGCTGCTTTCAGCAAGCAATGGTATTCTTATTGAACTGGATTATTTCATTAAGAATGCATGAACATTTTAGTAACATCAACAGGTTAAGCCAGTGCAGCTAGTCTGGTTTGGACTCTTTCTTTTGTCAGGAATGAGAATTTAATCCATAGTAACAAGCTTTAACATCCAGCAGTCACCCAGTTTATAAATGTTGTGTCATAGGGGAAGAAAATCACTAATTAAAAGTGTCTATGTGGCAAATTAAAAAGGGAGAACAGCGGCCATGCCAGTGGTATCACAGTTTTATGCTCTGCCATGCAGCAAATACAGATTAATTATTCTGTACAATAGATGCCAAATCACTTTCAAGAAAAAAATAAAAAAATCTCTTATCTCTTTGCCATTTTTATTTATCAATTTTGAATCTATCTTTTTTGGAACTGAAATGATGTTTCATTTCCAGCTCCTCTTTATTTTTCCACCACCCTCTTACTGACACCGCATAAATTATCCAAGATCTTTAGTGAAAAAACCAAGTGTCTCTTAAGATTTTTTTTTTTAAATTGGTTGCAATTTTAATAGATTCAGGATGTTCCCTTTATTTCAAAAACAAAACCAAAAACCAAAAACCAAGCAAAAAACACCCCCCAACCCCTCCCTCCCCAAAAAAACCCAAAGAAATAAACCACCCTGAAACAAACAAACAAAAAACCCAACAATTAAAAAAAAAACAAAACAAAAACATCAAAACCACCAAAACACCTAGAACAGGGATTATTTTTTTAGAAAGAGATCAAAAGTTCACATTCATCATTGTGATACATAGAAGAGTTTAAATTTAAATCATTAGGTAATTATAATTGTTTAACTCTGCAATTCTGTGAATGGGAATTCTGAGGTTGGAAGGTCCCTTCCAACCCCTCACATTCTGATTCTATGATTCTATGAATCTTTGGTTTCCACCTTTTTTTTTTTTGACATGGTGTTTCTTGTCACTTAAACAAAAAGATGACAGAATTCTCTGATGCTCTATGTGTGGGCTTGTCATCAAGATGATTAGATCCCTCATAGTTTTGGGAAGGAGTCTGCTTAAGATCTTGACATGTATGGTTATCCCCATGATACAGAGGCATCTGAAACATTTGGTTGAACACCTTTTTGTCTTTGGAAAGAAGTGAGGTAATGTATCTCCCAGGGAACATTAAATATGTTCTTTTGTATTAGTATTTCGAGAGGTTGATTAACAGCAACCATTAAATGTTAAACATTTTTAAATCACAGGACTGGATCACTGAGTAGAATTGGCTGTGAACTACTGATCTTGAATCAGAGCTATTAACTGGCCTCATTCATTTGAAATAACACAGAAAAAAGAGACAGATGGGTCTATTAATCAATCACAGAATGCCTATGAGCCAGCAATCCAGTGTGTCTTGAGAAGAAGAAAAAAAAAAGTATAAACTTCAGCTCATGTCATGTATTTCTTGTTAAAATCGGAAAAATACAAAACAATACTAAACAGTGCTAAATACTGAATATAACTTGGTCACACACAAGAAACTTTATCTCAAAGGAGAACAGGTGGAGAGAGAAGCTAATACTATGATCAGCAGAATGGGAAATTTGTTTTGTTTAGACTATCAAATGATCCCTTGCTGAGCCTAGAAAAAGAAAATATGAAGGACATGGCTGTGGCATTTAGAACAGTATAAATATTTCAGAGGAGAAGAGTAGGGTAAATACTTTGGAAAGGAGTTTGACCAGTAACAATAAATAATAATGTTGGCCTAAAGGTAGGTATATACAAGCGGGATATGGGCAAAATTTATCACAAACTTCCAATAACAGTAATGAGGGCAGAAAACCCAAACTGATTTTAAGCTGGCAATCAATATGCATACAGAAGCACTGCACAGTTTGATTGCATGTGACAGCTGGAATTGGCCAAGGATATTCTGTCTAGTCCTCTATTATTTATTTGTTCAAAGTATTAGAACAATTGGGGTTTTTTTCTTTCACCAAAATTTAGGAAAGCTTAAGAATGTGAACTCGCAAAGTTCTGGTAGGCTTGGCTTTAGTTCTTGGCTTTCATCTTAAGCGTCAATAGAGAATAATATTGGATAACATCAGTAAAGATAGTAGCATAATTAATGAAAATTAGTATAGTTATTGTAATAAACAGCTCTTATCAAATAAATTGTGTCTTTCTGATGAGATTTCTTTTCACTTAGGATAGTAACTGGGACTTTATAATATAGCCAGAGATAGAACACAAAGACATTTGTCTTTAAATGCCATAACAAACTATTATAAATGTGGCATTGTATAAAATTCACAAAACTCAAATTCAATTTATTAAAAACTGATTAACTGAGTGCTTATATTTTACTGTATTTAAAGAATGCTTATAGTTTACAGATTCTGCTGCTATGTGCATCCATTGAGAACCAGTGTTGTTCAGTGCCTTTATCAATGTTCTAGAAGAAAGTACAAAATCAATGCAGATAAATTTGCAGGTGACATTAGCACTGGTAGTACAGTAAATAATAAATAGTAGAGGTAGTTTAGTAATAAAGATGCTTATGCATCATTTGGTAAAGATAGGTTAATCTGAACATATACAAGGTCATGTAATAAGAAAAAGGGAATGTACATCATATTTATGGACTGGGGAATAGTTGTGTGTAAAGCATTGACTGGGAAAAGTCCTTAAAGTAAAACTGAATGAAAATAGATTATCAAGTTTGTTTACTTTTTTTTATATTTAACCTATATATTGATATAAATTATTTAATTTGAAGTGTTTTCATTTTTTTACTCAATCCCAGCTTTGAAATAAAAGTGATATTTAATTGATTAGCATGTTTGGTTTCAAGGAAATAAAAGTTATTAAACATGTAAAAGGAAAGTTTAAAATGAAACATTATCTTTAAAATATCAAAATGTTTTAAATTTTACAAGTTTGAAACTCCAGGCACTAAAGTGTAGACATTATGCTGCTCTGTTAGCTGCGAAAACTCTGAATTGCTCTGGACACATGAACATTTGAAACCTCTCTGTGGGATCTTCCATCATCATCATAAAGTCTCTAAAATTCAAGCCATGCCCCGTGCATAACAAAATACTACTTTGTGTCTTAGGTCCTTATTGACATACATCAGCTGGTGTTGTACATCACACCTTTACCTTCCAAGAGATATCCTCCATAAGGCTAAAGAATGTAGGATACCTTTATTACTCTTTGTTGACTTATCATATACTGCTAAATTAGGAAGATTAAAAGAGGAACAGTCAGTAATTATAGTCAGACTGCACAGCATATCTCGTAGATCCCACTGCTGGACTGTAGCTACTGGAAATATGTGGGGCTAGACTGTTGTTATCCTAATCACGACTGCCTTTTTCTCACAATATGAGGTTTCTTACATCTTCCATGCAGTTGTTTCATGGGATCATCTATGTTCAAATTTAATAATTGTTGCTTATTTTACATTTTTAATTAATTCTAAATCTGTATAACACAAATTTATGATAAAATTGCCAAATAATGCTGACAGATAAAAAAGGAAAATTATGAATATTCTGTATTTTTTAAATGGACCTTTTCATTATTTCATCTGTCACAGCTCTGCAGTGTCCTCAAGGTTCCACCACTGATCTTGGCATAGAATGCCAATTACATGCAACAATGCCAAGGAGTAAAGGAATGCACTTCTAAAGGCTTCAGCCATGTTATTCTAGTCAAAATATTTAATAGTTACTTTGCAAACTGTCTTGCTAGCTGCAAATTTGCAGGCTATTTGAGACATTTTCTTGTGAGTAACACAGGACTTTGCCAAGTGTTAAATCCCATAGCTGCAGTGGATGACTATTCCTTCTTCTTAGCCTACTTGACCTCAATGCATCTTTCACTGCCTTGCCAGTGTTCTGGCTTCTGGGATGTCTCAAAGAAGGACACAGATTTCCTAGCTCTTTCTTTTCTCTATTTGAATTGCTGTCTCATGCTAGGGAGACTTTCTGTCCTCTCCTCTTTTTCATTCTTACAGTGTTTCATCTGTTTCATTTTTTTCACTTTTTTTCTGTTCTCATTGCTTCAGATGTCTTATTGCTGGTTTCAAACTGAGATATCAATGTAAAGACTAGTGAATTTAGAGCTAGCTCTCCCTCATTTCAACTGCTTGGGTCTTGTATCTTGTTTCCTTGTCTAGGCTGCTGCCCATGCCATATGATATGCCTACGACACAGTAATCTGTTTTCAGATTTAAAACTCATGGTGTTTGTTTCTGGTCTTGTCAGGCCTAAAAAATGAGGTTTTCATGTCACATCAACCCCTTTTATTTAGCCTGGATTGCACAACCACGTACTGAAACATTTATTTGTGTTTCAGTTATGCTCAGGGCATTCTGAACCTTAACCACACAATTAAATGTCTTCTAGCATCAATGATTAAATCCATTTCCAAAGCATTTATTATCATTTTCCAATTGAAAAAGAGGAGAACAATAACATCTAATTGTTTTAAGGAATAAAAACTGTAAAGTGAAGGAAAAATACAAACTTGAAAATACAATGAGCATAATTACAAGACATCATTTTTTTTCCCTAATTTATTGCATACCTAGCTTGAGAACACAGAATGCTACAGCTTGCTACTCACTCAGGCAGAGAACTAGAAGATTTGTATATCCCTTTGGTCTTTTTGTCCCTTTGGACTGCATGATCTTCAGGTAGTTACCATATGCTGGCACTACTAGAAATTACTATATCATAAATGAATAATAAGATCCCCAAAGGTCTCAAAGACTTTCAGTTCACAGTTATGGACAGGGTCATGACATACATTAGATGCTGTGCAAATCTCAGTTGAGTTCCAAATCCAGGTCATGAGAAGTATCTGGATCTTTACTGAGAAGTACATACAGAAAGGATTCAATATGTGTTCAAGAAGTTTGAAAAGCTTAAGAACTATTACAAGTTATATGGAAACAAACAAACAAACAAACCAAAACCCACAAAAAAAAGAAACAACCCCCCAAAAAAACCAACCAACCAACCGAAACATTACTAATAAGGTGTTTAGGAAACAAATAAATTAATTGACTTATCTGTTGTGTGATAGATGGCAGAAATAATTATTGATAAAATAGATTAATAACTGAATATGAAAATAGTAGAAGGGTTTGATTTAAAAATGGAAGACTTACAGAAAGATCATACCTAAAACTGCAGAGAATACTTAAATTTTAGTCTTGCTGAAAGTCAATATTATAATAGGCCTGTGCAAGCTTGTTCAGTAGGTGAAATTATGAGGGTTTCTCTTCATTTTTCTCTTCAGTTCAGGTGGATTTTTTGTTTTCTTGATGTCTCTGTCCACTTGCTGATGGTACCTCCCTGAAACACTTGCAAGAGAAACCACAGTGCTACCACATGTCTAGTACAGGAAACCTGGCCCAGGAAACCCAGCCCAGTCTCATTGAAACTGTCTAGGTGAGGGTCAGGGTGGATGATTTGTGGCTGGCTGTGGCGAATGGCAACATACCTCAGCTGCTCTTTCCAGTTTTGCTATTTCTCTTTGTGCGGTGGTGGTGTTGGCAAATTCTTTAGTTGAGACGTGTTAGAATTAGTCTGGAAGTTGCAAGGTGGGAGGCAATTAACTGGAACAGCGCACTGGAACAGCATTCTTCTACAGGTTTTGCTTTGCTTTTTAAATTAAATTTTGTATCCTATTCCAACATTACACTTCAGATTATCATACAAACACTCCTCTTTACACAGTTTATGCTGTTCTAATTAGTTTCCTTCTTTTCTTCTCTTGTCTTCCATCCTTTCTCCCTTCTGAAAGTGGATCAAATAATAGGGGCTGGCTTCCAATTTTTTTTGTTTGATGTGCTTTTATCACAAAATGAAGCAAAAATAAGAAGTGTGACTTTCTTATTGTGATAATGTTGGTTGCAAAAATGAGGTCTCTGTGGAAAAAAAAAAGTTATTTTAAGATACCAATCAGCCATGTGATAAAACCTCTTGCTCTCCAATAGATGCCAAATTTTAAAAACACACCTGTTGTTGTTATTATATTAGTTTTAAGAACTCAAAGATGAAGAATCTGAAGGATCTAAAGGATCTCAGTCACCAAGCAGACTGTAGGATAATCCACTAATCCAGATAAATGAAAGGAAATGCAGATTTTATGCCCTCTTGAGAGTGGCAGGCTGACAAAAAAATCGATCCTTTGGCTCAGCCTGACAGAAAGAGAGAAGAGAGAGAAAGAAAAGGTCTCCATCTCAAACATGCAAACACATATACATGGACACAATGAGACCGTCTGTGCTACAGCAGTACATTAATCAACACTCCTGGTAGAAATCAATGCTGAAACATATATTGATAGATACCACTGTTTCTTTTGTGATGAGAAAAAAAGTATATGTCAAGGAGGGAAAAAAAGCTATTTCTGTTTGCATTTTAAAATACAAAGACAAAATAAATCCTTTAGGTATCGAACTGATTGAAATCAGAAATAAAGTTTTCTCTTGCTTAAAATAGAAGTTTTCTTTGCAACAGGCACCATAAATAATATTTGCAGAATGCAGTTGTTTTAAAGGAATCTTAAGATAGCTTGTTCAATTAACAATCATGGTCAAGACACATAATTTGCATGTCCCAGAGACTTTCTGGGTAAGATTCTGCTCCATTTATGTATGTCAAATGTTACCTTTAGTTGCAATTAGTATACTTGAATAATAAGAGACTACGTTAAAATGTGGACTTACATTTTGTAATGTATATAATAAACTTTCATTTGAACCCCACATGTATATGAGAGATTTTTTTTTTTTACTGGAGAAATTTCCAATATTTCTTTGAGCACAGGAAAGCAAACCTGTGTGATCATTTTGGTTTCTTCAGCTCCCTTGCATTTAATCTATTTTTTATCTTTTATGTTCACAGGGTGCAGAAGGTGAAGGTGGAGATGGAAAAGCATATCAGGCAGAATGTGGATAGAGTCAGCAGTAAAAGTAAAAAATGCATGCTGTCATCTACTGTGCAAAGCAAGCATAATCGCTGACATGAAGGAGTTTGCACTTCTGGGAGAAAAAAAGTTAACCAACAAAAATTCTTTACCAGGGACAAGAAAAAAATCTGAAAAATAGAGGTTGCTTTCTATTTCACAGCATAAATTAGAGTTTACTGTGATTTGGACACATTGTGTCAATACTTCTGTATTTATCTGGACTGTAATCTTGTATCCATAGTATTTGCATTCTGTAGGGGTTTTTTTTTTTATTTCAAACTGACTGTTCTCTAAGATAATCTGACATTCACAACCAAATAATGACATGTAGTTAAACATGTAATAGTGTATTTCTTTAGTTTACAAGCACAATAAATTAAATAAATTCCTTTCAACTTTCAAGTCAAAGAATGAGTGATATATTGACATAGCACTGCTTTTGTTTCTGCATTCAAATAGAAGCAAATACAAAATTTACTGTGCATACTACATTTGCAAGATTTCTTTTCTTTTTATGGAGTACATTGCAAACCTGACTAATCTACCTTTAAAGGGAACTCTAATCTACTGGGGAAGGAAGATTCGCCATTCACGATATGGATACCACTTTTAGCAGTTGTATGAGATGTTAGAAATCAGCTTCACTGTGTGTAAGGAAGTATAGGAGCAGTAGGAATGGGAAAGCATTATTCCACATATGGAGGAGGAAGTTATCATTGTCACAGGGAGACACAGGGGGAGGCACCCAATGCACAAGTTATAGCCCTGTAGTACTATCCAGGAGGTTTTCACCTCCCCAACAAACCCTTTGTCATGCAGCCTTGACACAACTTTGGTGCTCCTGAATTGTCAGAGAAGCACCACAACTTTTTGCTGGCTCCTTATCCTGTATGTAGCTTGATTGACATCCAGCTTCTGACACTCATGGAAGTAGAGGACATGAACAGGTAAATATGTGGGGAAGACCTCTGGCTTCATGTGAGGAAACTACCTGGCTGCTGGTCACATTTGCCATGGCTGCACTGTGCTGGAAGAGGTTTGATGCTCTGAAAACCCTGTTTTTAAAATCTGTTTCTTTAAATGCTGTTAGATGAGAAGATTTGATAAAGTATAAAACACCCACTGTAAGGATAATTATGAGAGTCCCATGAAAAACAGAGGTCACAGCACACTTATTCCTTAGTCATTTCCACAGGTTTTTTAAGGCATTTCAGAAGAACAAAGAAGAGATTTCAAACAGAGCAGAGAGATGTTTTTGTATATTTATGAAGAGAAAAAGGCACAAACTAGGGAGACTATGAAGGCTCTACAATCCCACAGTATTAGTATTTGATGTTATTATTCATCCTATTATGCAGAAATGCAAAATTAGATTTACCTTCTTAGTTAAGAATGCTCTGAGGCTTCTACGAAGATAGTGATATTAAAAATACTAAGATAAAATGATAAATAACTGCAACACATTTTAATGATTATTTATTAAAGTGACAATTCAAATACAATAATAATTGACTGGTATATAATTTAATAAAATACTAGTTATACCATCCATAATGAATATGGATGAAATTAATAATTTGATTGTTGTGTACCTCACTGACATCCCTCCTGCCAGTGAGGTAGATAAAATGATATACTGTAATATTCTATTCCTCCTCATGCCTTCTTTGACTTGAAATTAATAGTAATTATCAGAAAAAAAAAAGTTTCTGAAAAATTATGTTTCAGAAGGACTCAGTACATGTACAAACAGCACCTTTACTTTGGTTGAGGTTTTTTGGGTTTTGTTTTTTTTAATTTACATGTAAGTTACTGTTGAAAAAATTACTTCTATCGCATAGAGGTGTGTGTGCAAAAAGCATAATGTGCACACAGCTGCAGAGGGGCAGAAATCACCTTTCTTTTTAGAAGGTATCTATAGAGCATACTGTGATTCAAATGCTTTTCTGCTCAAGAGAATTTGAGTCCACCTCCATTCTGTAGGTAAAGTGGTCAAGCCATTAAATTGTAGTCTGTGCCTGAATGTGGCAATACCATTCTCTCCTATTGCTGGTACTGTATTTTAAGTCTGAAGAGCCTAAAACACCAATCCCTCAGGTGTTTTGCAATGAGTTACTCTTTGTTTCTCCTGTTGAAGATAAATCACCTTGTGCAGTACATGTGGATATTTATCAAGTAATTCTGTGGCCTGGTTAGAACAATTAAAAAAAAAAAAAAGAGAGAGAAAGAGAAAAGAGAAAGACATTTTATTCTTGATTCATATGAACAACAACTGTTTTTGCATAATGAATATTTAATTTACCACATTCACCTAAGAAGTGAGTGCCCTTATATCCAATCACTGTTCCAGTGCATGTTTTATTATGCATGCAAAGTGAAATTGCCCTTATAAACAAGAATTAAAGCTTTTTCTTTTCTTTGAACTACTGGTTTAGACTATCTTTTTGAAAGGGGTCGACCAATTAAGATTGGGCAACCAATCAAGACACCCTTCTTCTAGTGGGCTTTAATTTCTTCAGCATTAAGGATGCATTTGCATTTGCATTAGGATTTTTTTTTTAATTCAGGAGTGAATTTTTCAAGTGACCCTCTCAGTCACATCCAGTTCCAGGCATTGGTTCCCACTGGGAGAAATCCAGGATCACACAAACTGGGTTTCTTTTGGATAAACATATGATGGCCTGTGATCCAGCCGCAAACAGGAATTTCGTTCAGAGTCAGAACCACATTAGTCTGAAGTAACAATCCCTGAAAGTCACATAGCATGAACCCAAAGTTCAAAGTGTTGTTTCTCTCTACAGATTTGAAGCTACTGGGCTGCACTTCTTCCTAATGCAGACACAGCCCTAACTGTACCTTTGCTACAAGAGTGATTTTTTTTGTTGTTTTTGTGACTTCATTCCCCATATATGAGTCATTTAGGAGGATCAAACCCACAATTTCCAGCATTTCCCCTGTTCGTAAGGATGAAAAGCTTTGTTTAAACTATAACATGTAGGACTGTGTTCTCTTTGCAAGTTTGATTTGACCCATAAAGTGTTCATATGCTTATTTACAACATCATTTGAATGATAATTCTATGCACAAACACATACACCTGTACCATATTTTAGGAATAAAAATCATGAGACTATCTGGGTGGACACTTTAATTAATTTTCAGTATAGAAGTGCCATAAAAGAGCATCATGTGTAGTGTTGACCAGCTGTTTATAGTGAGGGAATAAGAAGGCTGACAATATATTTTTTAAATTTCTTTAGGAAATGCAAAGTCTCTGCTTTGCCTTTCCTTAAAAAATTCCTGGATATTATCTTCTGGGGTATATCTAATAATAATGAGCTGTTGACTGACCATAGGCTGCCAAAAATTTCAGACAGGATTGTTTGTGAAATGCAATTTCTCAGGTAATTCTCTTCCATTGTGGATGCACTTTCTGTCTAGTTTATTGATAAGAAGCACCAGTTGTTGGGTTTTCTATTACTAGGATTCCGACACATGATATTATTTTTATTAACTGTACTGTCATTGCTGTATTTTGGGGTTGAAGCCATGGACTGAAGCCATCTCCAAAAGGATATGAAACTAAGCAAGCGAGAATGATTTGCTTGAGCCACAAATACACCATTCACATGAATGCTGCAAGTAATTAACTTCAAAAGCTATTACAATGATTGGTATTCATACTTCTAAAATCAGCCAATGTGTAACCTGTCAACTTCATTTTTGCTGATGGTTTATTTTTTGGTCCTCACAGAACAGCTGTGTTTTACTTTGTTTTAAATAATCTTTTTACTTCTTGAAATCTCACACTCAGTGAACTCTTCCATGTGATCTCAATGGACTTAATTGGATGTTATTGGTGCTGGGATTGAGTCAAATGAAGACAGGTGAAGGACTAGAGTAAAAGGTTTGCTAAACTAAATCCTAAACACATAAACTTGGATATCAGCACGTATTTTCAATTTTCATTTTCATCCATTCAGACTTGTAAAACTGGAATATTCCCTGAAACTTTCTACTCACCAAATAGTGTACTATCACAGTTTGATATATTAGCCAGCTGATTTTGATTACATAGATTGCAATTTGAATGCACATAAAATAAATTAATTTTTAGTAGCTTATTCATATGGTTGAATAAGATCACTATTAACAATATCTGTCCTGATAGGAAATGCAACTCTATGTTTCTGCATTTAAGCACTTTGTAACCTCTGCAGATAAATGTCACGCCTACCCGAATTTAGGTGACATAAGTACTTAAATCCTTTTTATTGATCCAGGCAATTGTTTCTATGTAATAACAGTGAAGGAGCTCTATGGGTTTTCATGTGAATTAAGTGGCAGTAATTTTGCAAGAAACAGTACTCCAGCTTTCAACTGGCAATGAAAGTGAAGTCATGGGCCATCATAGCCAGGGAACCAGATTACAAACCCTTTAAACAGTTTATAGGAAAGAAAGACATGGAAGCAAGCATTAAAGACGGTAGGCATTCAATGCCTTGTAAGATCTGGGATGTGCACATTTTAACAAAATTTAAGTGTTTTAACAAATAAAACACTTAAAATTCTGGGATAAATACACGCAACTGTGGCATAATCAATCTTGTCCATATGATAAAATTCATCTGCTATCCTCTCCTCTGTCTTGTATTTGTGCCTTTTTCACAAACATCTCTATATTGCCAGTATTAATTCATGAACTTATAAATCCTTTTATTCATGTGTGCTTGGATGACTGTGTTCACAATTCTTTTTGCTCTTTTGAGCAGGCAGAGAAGAAAGAATACTTGCCAGATTTCTCTGTAGATGCACCTGAAAACAGAGATTCTCCTACTAGCAGCATCTATGCTGTTTCATGCAGAGATGAAATATCTCCAGGAGATAATTTTATATTTTTGTTAACAGTTACAGGTATATCTGTTCTGTGAGTGGTTTTAATTTAATTTCCAGATAAGTTTAGCTGTCTTCACTATTTATTATTGTGACAGAAAATAAAATAATGTGAGACAAATCTGAGATCTACAAAAACCCTCAACAATCAAACAGCAAAATGAAGCAATAAAAATAATAATGCCCCGCACTCTCATTTTGTGTGGTCTTACAACACCTCAGAAAATTGTTTTAGTGGATTTCAAAACGTCATCATAAGATTGATAGAAGGTTATAAGATAGCAATGAAAATAAACAAGATTCAAAGGGTTCAGCACCAGAGAGTAGGAATGTACTACCTGAAGTTGGCCTCAAAGGAAAAGTACATCAAGGACGGAAGGAAGCTTAGACAGAGAAGGCTGTTGAAGATTATATTTTGCTGGCTTCCCTGAAAAGCTCTCTAGAGAATCTCAGTAGATTTACTGGATTCAGTAACATGGCTTCGTGGTAACTGATAGAGAAAAAATAATTTTCAAAGGGATTCTGGTTTTATTGTGTGACAATGTAATATTGTGTCTGCAGCTTGCTGGACACATGGTGTTGCCCTCAGAGTTTTCATTGTGAGTGAAAATTCACATCTGAAAAAATTATGGAGACCTTTGAAAAGCACTTCTTGTCTCTATGACTGCTCCTTACATGGATTTTGCCTTTCACAACAGTTTTCTTCTGGGATGATGTGTGACCATGGCTGTACATCAGGCACAAACAAGTTTTGCTGCAGATCAGGTGTTTTAAAGGTATCTAACAATGTTATAGCCCACTGTCTGCAGTCAGATGCCAGATTAGCTTCAACCATTTTAGCTGAGGTCTTTGAAATTAACAGGAATTTCCCCTAATTCTCATCTTTCAACCAGGTTGTGAAAACATCTTTTAAAAGCTGTCAGTGTGAGACTGAGACAAACATTTTCTGCAAGAAGTGGTGTTAGTACTAAAGCAGCACAGAAAACATTTAATAATGTAGAGAACTGAAACAAATTTTCTGGTTGGGATCTCAGTAGACTCAATATAGGACATTTTTATAACTGAAGCTAATTATAGGATATTTGTTTGATTATTAACATAATTTTCATGTTAAATCAAAAAATAAATGTCTTGACTTCTTTATTCTTCAGGCTGACTTCCCTTTGAAGTTGTGTTTTTATATTATAATATATTAATATATATTAATAAAAATATATTGAATAAAATAAGCTTTTGCTAAGGTGCATTTCTGTAAAATGTTTAGTTTCTAAATAAAATATCTACTTTTAATACATGTGTTAAATATCAAAGATTGTATTGACTGTGTCATGTTACATGCTGTAAAACCTCGTCTGCACATCCACAGAGAACCAAAGAGACGATGACAGATGGAGAGGCTGAAATAGCACCCTGCACCGGCTTCTCACAGGCCCACTGCAAGAGCCATCAAACCCCCATTTCCACAAGAAGAGAAGAAAAGGAACCCAAACTAAGGGCTGCCTCAGGAAAGCCACAGTCCTAGTGTCCAGATATGACATCAATCATGATTTTCCAAAAGGAGCAGGTCCAGATCCCCTTATGGACTGGTGCGCACACCCACGCACATGTGTGTGTGCTGCCTGAGGTGTAGAATGTGTTATGGGTTGCCAGGGAAGAGTGTTTTGGGATTACACAAGATTCATTATGGTATGTTTAGGGAAGAAGACAGAGGTGGAATAGATTTAGATTATATGTGGAGGAACAACTGTGTTAAAATAGAATAGTGAAGGACCAAACAGAGATAGTCTTATGTAAATAGTGGTCTATCTGGCCTTACACCCTCAGAGGTCATAGGAGGCCATGTGTAGCTGCT
This sequence comes from Megaceryle torquata, assembly GCA_024611175.1. NCBI lineage: Eukaryota > Metazoa > Chordata > Aves > Coraciiformes > Cerylidae > Megaceryle > Megaceryle torquata. The sequence goes on along the minus strand of JANIJG010006940.1, from coordinate 59,233 downwards.
GCCAGCCTGGGGCAAGTGCAGGTCAGAGTGACAGCTGCTGGGCTGAACTGTAGGCTGAAGGGTGCATGTGTCTGAGAGCCAGTGATCAGAGAGATCCCAGTGAGTTACATCCCATGCCAGCTGCAGGTGGGATCAGGGCCAGAGCCTATGTGTTTGCAATGCAATACTGGGAGCCAGCGTGTATATGCAAGTGAGTGCATGAGTGCTGACTGTGGTCTATCCAGATGAGCTGTGAGCAGGTGACATGGACAGGGAGCTGAAGGTTTTTTCCAAAGATGAGACTATGGGTGACTGTCTGCTGGGGACCAGGGGAGTTCTGATCGTATCTGTACATGCTGAGTATAAATATGTGTATGTCTGAGCACCAGCAAGTGGAAAGGGTCTGTGGTCTCAGGGGTGCCAGAAACTGGGGTGCTGACATGCAGAGGTGCCAGCAGCTAGGGAGGCTGGGATCCAAGATCAGCTACTGGGCAAACTGAGTGTCTGAATCCAGCTGCTGGGGGCAACTGTATGTGTGTTTATATGTATTCTCTCCTGGGAGTATGTGTATTCTCACCTGTGACCGTCCATCTTACTCAGCCAGAGAAGGCAAACAGGATGAAGCCGTTAATGCTGCCTGTGCCTGTGTGGGTGCTGACCGTATAGGTCGGGGTTAATCTATGTGGCTGAACACATATAAGCATCCAGACAGCATATACTACGAGTTCTCTATTTTCCTGATGGACCCTGTCTTGACTTTAAACAAAATATTGTCTAAATCTGCCTTCTCAAATTCTAGTCATTCAGACTAAATGGGCTATCTTTGACAGCTGATTAAAATACCTAAGTATTGCTGGTTTTAACAGTCACTATTGTGACTATTCAGCTTCTACTAAATTTTCATGACAGTTTTGTAAAGCAAATGCAAATTAAAAGCCTAATATTAAATCGCATCAGCAAATCCCTTCAATTCAGTGAAGGGAAGGCACTTCATTCTTTTACAGTGAAATTATAGAACAATAACTATTATTAGTCAAAAGGAACTTGTCATACAAGAGCATAACCTTTTACTGTATTATCATTAACTAACTGCAGTGATAATTGTGTTCATTTACACAATTTACACTATCTAAATGAATGTTTTAAAGCATACCAAATGACATGTCTAGTGAGCCCATCTCTGATGATCTGATAATACATACTTCCTGTCCTTTAGGGAAATATATGCTAATATGCATTTATCACATTTTATGATTAAAATAAATGGCAAAACTCTATTTTCATTAGGAGGACATCAGGTCTGATGTGTTACAAGGCAAAGTTAGAGACATTTCTGCACAATGCTTTTTTAGTGGACAGACTCTGCCAGTCTCCAATTATAGACATCTCCTGTAAATAAGCAAGCAAACAGAAAGCCCAGTGTGCAATTGTCACTGCTTACCTTCCTTCCCTTTTGATGAGATTTTTATTTTTCAAATTTTCTGAGTTCTGAGGTGAGGCATACAAGCAGGTTCAGAAAACATCTGTGCCATGTTAGCCTCAAAGGAGCTACACTGGAGCACAAGAGAAAGAACACATGCACAATAATATGCCATGCAACCCAGTGGCTGGACACCAAAGGAACTACTCCTCTGAAACAAAACTGTTATTGCCTCTGCCTCAAAGCAAAACAGAGCCATTGAAGTCAGTTTGCATGGCAGTCTGCAGCTGTAATTTATATTTTTAAAACGTAGTAACACAAATTATGCCTTTGTCTTTATCTATTGCATTGTCTTATAACCTCATTTATGGAATGCCAAAGTCCTTTGATCAATTTTGTTTTCTTCTTCTTTTTTTTTTTTTTTTTAATCATGATGAGTAAATAAGAAAGAGTCTTTCTGTTAAGATACAGGGGATTTTTCCTTCTTGGTCTGTTAAAAGGAGGCTACTGTTTTCTACTCCCAGGTCCAGCCACTAGTGAGGCATTTCATGCTTCAGTGAAAGATATATGCATCCCTGCACTTTCTTGATTTGCAAGCACACAGATCCATGGATCCTTCAAACTCTATCACAGGCCTTCAGTCCATCCAGAATCCATGCACAGATCCCAGGTCTCCTGTCACAACTCCAGCTCTGGCCTTAGTTTTTTCCAGACTCTGGTCTTCTCACTGACTAGCACAGCTTGAGATTCGCTAGTAAATCACGCAGAGTCATGGAACAGTAAGTAAAGCCGTACAGAAAATAGAATTTAACAGAAGGTAGAACAAACTGTAGTGACTGGGTGCAAGGCTTGGACAAGAGTGCTTATCAGCTCATTTGCACACAAATGGCCTCTTTTCTTCTCTCTTCTCCCTCTAATTTCACACATTTATTGCTCCTTGATCTACTGTGAGGCTTCTCTTTCACTGTCTTTGGCTCTTCCTGTACAGTCTGTAGTAAGATTTGCATATTCCCAATATCCTTTTAAAACATCCCCAAACAAGTTTTACACACAACAAGGTCCCCCTTGAATATCCTGCAGGAGGTTTGCTCTTTTCCATCATAGCCATGATAACCCCGTTTCCTTCTCATGAGGTATCTGTCTGACACTAACCTGTGTGGCTGGTTACTCCAGTCTATCAGCCAGTGACCAGAAAGCTCTGATCTTTGTTGATCTCTCCATTTTCTATTCATTAGAGTTTGTATATATGTGTGCTTGATTAATTTATTTTCCTGTTTCTTGTTTGTCCTTTATACTGAATAGCAGTTTAATAGATACTGTTACAAACTACATGGCCTTGTAACCCAGGTATCTTTACAGGAATCATGGGGCTGTGAACCCCTTTCCCCACGGTTCATGCTTCTATCCCATGTCATCTGTCATCTTGTCCATGACCAGTTTTTCAGGACTACTTTTCTAATAGCTTCCAAGTAAATACAGTTTCAGCCAAAAAGATGGGCAGTGAGTATAATGTCTTGTCTGAGACAATGCAAGCACTATTCTGTTCCCTGATGTGACTCCACCCAAACTTCTATTAGAAAACCAACTGGTACTGACTTTAGCAAAATGCTGCATATGTACTTGTGTAACTTTACTGATTATTCACTTATTATCTTCTTTGAAAATGGAGGGGCTACAAATAGGATCTGGGGGTTTTTTTATAATTATTTTTTGTGAGGTGCTGTGGTGATTTATTTCAGTATATCTTTAGAAATTGCACCTTTAGAAGGCACTTTTAGAATGGAGTAAATACCAAAGTTACAACTGCATCTGTAATATTGTAAAAAGACCCAGATATATCTACAAGAGTACAGGATCATTACTGCCTCTACACTATGCATTTATCATACAGTATTTACCTCTTTACTATCAGTGGCTATATAGTTCACTTGACAGATAAGAATGATGAGATTTGGCTTTACAAAGACATGTACAGGAATGTGCATAGAACCTCAGGGTAGTGCACCAGATTAAGCAATAGCAAACAATACACTCAGTTAAAAAAAAATGTTACGGTTATTCACAATGTACATATAGTGAAATGGAAACAGAGAGAATAAAGAATGGTAAATAGTTAAAGATATATAAGGATAAAGAACCTGCAACACCACAGATGGAGTAAGGCTCACATGATGAACTGGAAACCATTTTGTGATAAGGGTTTCACTTGTAGGAAATGCAAGACACTATCAAATTTTAAAATAGGTTTTGTAATTAAAGAAATTTCTTACCTTCTTTTTTTTAAAATTTTTCTTTTAAAACTTGCTTACATCTATGGATGAGTAAATAGCCAATTCCCTATGCACACTGTAATATCTTCCTTCTCAGCCCAAAAACTGATGACCTGGGAAAAAATGTAAATTATTGGTCTGAATCAGAATAGAGGATTTCATTTTGGGCACCTCTGACATATCTTAAAACCCCAATCCTTTCTGGTGTCTCTCATTCTTTTCCCCTGCAACTCCTTACCCCTGATATTTTTCTCAAGGGAAAAATAAAGCAAACCAAATCAAAACAAGCCACTACATAGAAAGATATTCTTGATGTCAAATAGTACTAGAAGAAAGTTTTTCCTGAGCTTTCTTCCTCTGTAATCCTATGTTCTGTGCTTGTCAAGGCAGAAAACAGGGGTGGGGGGGAATGTCTGATTATTTGGCTGATTTTCACTGATCAGTTTGTTAATCTGTTTGTTTGCTGGTTTATTTGTTGTTTTGAAGCAACTGATGAATACATCACCAGGTATATCTTTTACACAGTCTTTGAAAAAGGTCAGAAAAGCCTGAAGTTAGCATGAACTCAATGGAAGTATACTCTTTATTAGTTCATATTTCAAGGCATTTTTCTATCTATAAAATTGTGTAGTATTTTTTATTTCCTAGTTTCTTACCAGCTTGTACCACAAAATATTTCCTTGGATGTTTCTGTGAATCCTCCTCTTGTTGTCTGGCTTACACATGCCTCTGGCTTTCTTACAAATGCAAACACTGCCTCTTACATCCCACTCCTTCCCTACCTAGACCTGACGAAACCTCTGCCTTCATAACTTAGGTGTATGAAAGGCAAGAAAGGTATTTTACAGCTAAGGAGCTGCATAGCAGTATCTCTGATAAATCAGATTTCTGTTCCATAAGGAAGCTTTGCATTTTTTATTTAATATTTGATCTGAATAAAAGGCAATGTATATTCTACTATTATCAGATAACCATGAAAACCATCATACTGTGAAAATTGTAACAAGTATTGGGGTAGTAACCAACATCCTCCTCCAAATTAAAAAAAGTAAGCATGTCAGCTGTGCATAAGCTTATGTATTTTACTGCAATCCAAGAGAACCATAGAATTATAGAAATGATAGGCATTGGATGGGACCTTTGGTGATTATTGAGTCCAACCTCCCTGCCAGAGAAGGATCACCTAGGGCAGGCCACACAGAAATATATCTAGGCAGGTTTTGAAAGTCTCTGGTTCACATTTACACAAATGTATTAGATTATTAAGATCTACCAGTTTATTTTTTTCTATTTAGAAAAAAAAATTCTCTTAAAGCCAGAGTGAGCATATCTTTGGAGATTTTCTCCCTCTGTAAGACAATCTGCAGGTGGGACTTCTCCACTCTGCTTTTGACTTCTTCACTCTTTTCAGATATACACTTTGTCAGTCACTTCCTTATTCTTTGCATGCTCTTTGTAAACTGCCTTGATGACCATCTTCAGCATCACTTTTGGATCCCAAATCAGTTATATTGATTTCCCCACTGTCTGCAAGAACTGTATCTATGAAGAATTGCTTAACTACTCTTTTTGCTAGGTTTCTTACCACTGATCTTTCAAAACTGGTGATACAAGTGTGCAAAATTTATTCACTGAAAGATACTTAAGCTCTTCTTACACCATATACGTTGAGTTTTCCTCATGCTATCTTTATGACCTGTTTACCATAAAAGAAATATTAATTTAACAGTGGAAACAGGCTTATGCTTATAAAAATTAAAATTTCAGCTACATAATAACATACAATTATATACTTATACAGTTATATACAGTTACACACACAGTTTAAATAACAACAGTTCTGAAACTTCATGCAAATGACAAGCTCCATAGCCTCTGTGGTATGGACAAGGACATACTAAAATTGAATTAACTTGCTTTTATACCAAGTGTTTGGACAAGCAGCTCAAGTGATCTATGAACTGGGAGGGGTCTAGAGTTTAATAGACGGTGAAATATTCTATGAACAGCACATTTCCGTGTCTTAGTATTTTCTGTTAGAGAAAGCACTGAATGGCACTTCTGGAAACTTTCTCACAGTTTGCCTTATGTAGCTTTTGCTGAGCGTAAGAGGATAAGAACAGCCAACAGAATATGACAGAGGCTTCCTTTACACCATTTTACAGCTCATAATCCAAATGAGGTTTTTCTGATAGAGAGTGTCTGTCATCACTAAAGAATTCTCTGTCTCTGTGCCCTTCCTAGACATAATTTATAGTGCCCCAGGACGCAGAAAATAGCTGTAAGGAAGCATGAGTCAAATTGAAACTCATTGCTTTTTGCACCACCTTATCCCTAAATTGGGTCTATTAAAGTGAAAAGTGGAAAACAATTCTGTTGAGAAACTGGGGATGCTCAGTTGAAAGTCTATTTACTTGCCCCTATTACCTATGGCAGATTGTAATTTTTATTTCAATTTACATTCTGAAGCATCCTAAATATTTTTTAAATTTTTTGTGTATAGTTTTTTATAACTGTTATCTAGAAATGTATATCGTCTGCTAAATTGTCATACAGTAGGGAAGATGGCAATTGCTATAACACGCAGTCTTATGATTAGGCTGAAAGTGGTTATGGTTGAGGGCAAACTGTGGACAAATGTTTTTAGGAAAAAAATGTTATCAAGATTGCCTAAAAATAAATCAAATGATAAATAAGAAATTTACTGCAGTAAATTTTGGGAATTGGTTTCTACAGAAACAGAAGACACAAGAACAACAACTATTAACTGAATTTGTTCACTTATCCTCCCAGGCTGGGCTTGTCAGTAGAATTATTGAAGCACACCATAAAAATCCCTCAAATATGTTATCTGATACAAGCCCCCCCGAAGCTCATGAACAATCTTCACTGTCTTTGTGAGATTAAATAAACAATCTGGGACTCACTAAAAATGGTTCATTGTATACAATACTGTTAATAGAAATTTTCCATTAGCAATAGTTTGTCACAAACCTGCTCTGTACTGTTACAGTCATTGAATCTTCATAGACATTATATTTTTATGAATGCAATAAACAATGCCTATATATTACCCATGTGTGTAAAAAAACTGACAACTTAGTCTACATGAAAAAACATTGGAATTCAAGCCCATTCATCAGTGTAACATTTTAAATTTCAAATCTGTGCAGTAATTTTATTGGCAGTTATCAGAGTAGCACAAATTTGGTTGCCTTCATTTGTGTTCGAAGTCCTAATAGTCTCTATGAAAGATTAGGTGATTCATCCTCGAGAAAATAATTTGAGCACAGGTTTGATTCTGAGCATGTGACATCAAGCTTGGCTATTATTTACTAGTTGACTTTAGAACTCAGTAATTTCTACTTCAGCTTTCATAACTTCATCAACCAATATAATCTGATTATATTTTGATCATCCTACCACTAAATCATGAAGTGTAAACATCACGTCTTCTATGAACAGTTCATATAGGGGATCAGAACACACTTTTGAATTCATCTTTCTTCTTAGGAACCCAGTTGGCTAAATAGCCACAGAAATGTTGTCAAAGGCCCAAAACTCATATCCAGGAACTCCACACATTAAATGGTGAATGAGCACAAATTTCTGTGGAGTACAGGGACACCATTTCTCCTTCATGATAGAAAAGATTTCACCATTCCAAACATTTATGAAGTTTGTAGGCTGGTAATACAAGTTCACATTACTTAGGTAAGTATCTGGATTTTGTCATGGGGAATAAGCAACTTCAGTGACAAAACAAAGGAAACTGGAACTTTGAAGTGTGGAAGATTATTGTGGCAGCAATAGCTGTGTAAGCATCAGAGGCAGCAAGAGGTTAATGTTCACTGCTGTTTCAATAAGTGACAGCATGGTGAGATTTCTCTGTATAGAAGCTGATCCAGTTTGCTGTTCAAGACAAGAAAGAGCTAGATGAATTAGGTACCTACAATTATGAGGGTTCATAGAATCATAGAATTGTCAGGGTTGGAAGGGACATTAAAGATCATCTAGTTCCAACCCCCCTGCCAATGGCAGGG
>JANIJG010006940.1:36342-49871 GCA_024611175.1 Megaceryle torquata | reverse complement strand
CAGATGGCAGGTAATCTTCTGTAACTATCTTATCTATTGTTTTTCTGTATCATTTGACATGTTCAATAATTTTGCATTCATTTCCTTAATTTGATTTTCCTGTTCTAGTTAGTTTGAGGAAGGTAGTGGAAAAGGAAATAAGCTTTTTTCACCTTTTTTGAAAAGGAGAAAATAACCTTACTTCATTTACTGAAAATATATTACATGCACTAGTAAGATAACTAGAAATACAACTCAAATTGTAAAAGGCAATGCTTAGAAGCATGGCAGTTGTTCTTAAATAAGTGTGAGACTCCCGAAGTACAGAGACATCATGAACAATCAGATTAACACATTTTAACAGTCTAAAGGGACACGGTGTTATTAAATAACATTTTTTCTATGTTCTGTTTTCTTTTAAATACTCTTCTCGATACATATTGTACTTGCTCACATAATCTGTCTATATTTTGTGACAGTCAGTGTGTGATTATGGATGGACTTGACATTAAAGGTCTTTTCCAACCTCGATGATTCTATGATTATAATTAAAGCTGAAATACTGCTACATGTCACAACCAAGCAGTTTTCTCTTTGAATCCTGATGTGGATTGTAAATAATGCAGAGTAAAGTCAGAGACTGGAACCGTGTAAGACACAGAAAATATGTGACTTCTGTATGTGACACAGTGTAGTAGGTTGCCATATCACTCATATCTCCTGTCTCATTCACCCATTGGAAGAACACTTTAAAAGTCAAGAAGCAATCACGGGGTGAATAATCTCACAACACCTAATGCAAAATGGTAACAATACCTGTCTATTATATCAGAGAGGTAGAGGGAGGGAAAAGATTTTTTTTTTTAATTTTTTTAAACCATGCAGGTGTTCTTTGCCTTTTTGATTCTTTCAATGAAGGCATCTGTTTGGTGAACCTAATTCAAAATAACTATAAATTTCATATTATTTTTTCTTTTGGTAGTTTGTGAGTGGAATCAAGATGAGAAAACAGCTGCTTATCCTGTTATGACTTTCATGAGGAAATATCCTTTGCCCACTGAAGTGCTTTGATAATAAAGTTGCAAGAGATGTCGAATCTTACTGAGTGTAACATGGAACCAACACCTTATTATTATCCCATAGTAATCTGTGAATGAACTGTGCACAGAAACCATATTTTATTTCTATTGCATTTTCCTGATCCCACCTTCTATATAGTGAAAAATATCTGAGAATAACAGATGTTAACTAATATTTTAAGATCTTTTCTGTGAGCATTATATCTTTGGATTTTCCTCTATGCCTGATTGCTTCTCCTGCTTTCTTCAAATTCTGCTTAATGAACAATGTGGTACCACTAAATTTATCACAAGAAAATACATGTCTCAGCAGAATGGAATCAAGGCAGGTTATCTTGCCAGCTTATGCTTATCAGATCCTCAGAAGGAATGAACCCTTATATTTACATTGGTATGCAAACATCTACCAGCTCTGGTAAGGAGAAATGTTTTTGTGATACCAGCTTGATAAAATATTGGCAGGATGCTGCTGCAATTAGCACTTCATTCTGGGTATTATTTAACAGTGTTTGCTGAGAGTATCAACTGTCTGTGGAAGCTAAGTTATCTGGGAAGTGGTTCATCCAGAAGAGAGCTAAAATAGATTGTTGGACTGTCTGGAGAAATCATCTTTATCTGGCTTATTGACTAAACAAACTCATAACCCCCAGTCAAGATTTCATTCTTGCTCCTCAAGGAGTAGAAGTTTGTGCTACATAACCCAAGGCTCCTTGAGACATCTGTAGGGTAATGTCAGAGGGCTGGGACCTTTAATCCTTCCTTTTGAGCTTGGCTCTTGCTATCAGATCAATGGCCCTTCCACACAGCAACAGCTGACCCCACAAGGTAGTAGGTTCTCTCTCTGTTGCAGCTGAGGTTACTTAGCACAATTCTGCAGTGCCTGTTATTCTGACTGATGCATCTATTTTCATACTGAAGTTATATATTTCATTTGAAATGGGTAAACTCCCATTTCTATTGCTAGAAATTATTTGCATAAGAAATAACAACCTGAAGCAGGAGTTGAAGGAAGATTTAGACTTTAAAAGTGAACCCTTTATCATAAATATTTTATGTCTTTGTTGCAAAACTGTGCTTAACAATTTGCTTATGCCTCTTTCATGCTAATTAATCAGTAAGGGATCACCTCACAATTAAAGTCACATCAGCACAGCACTGTAAATATAGCCTTTTTTTCATGTACTTCATGATTTCCTGTGACTTCTTAAAGGGATGTCAATTAAGCAAAGTAGCCATTATCTTGTTTTCTATGCTCCTCAATGTTCCAACTGCCAGAAGAAAAACTCCTACTTCATATCATCACTAGCTGATTCTCAGTGCCTCATCAGGCTGGTTTGAACAGCTGAAAGAGCAAAGGATTCCTTGATGGAGCTAATGTTAGCTTTACACCACCTTCACCTGCTGTCACAGCATAGTAAAATTATTGAGGGAAGAAAGAAAAGACTGAGAATTGTCTGATTCTTGCCAACACAACTGTGAGCAAAAGAAAGAGAGAAGAACATTAGAGGACTCCCAGAGAGCTCAGAGTAGATAGGGAGGATGGCAAAGTAGTGGCTCTAGGAGTGTGATGAGTGAGGGAGAAAAAGACAGAGAGAACTGAGAAAAAAAAACATCTTCCAGAGAGAGGGACCACAGTGATGGCAAAGAGCTCATCTACATCCAGCTCAGGTTCAGTGCTAAGGAAAAGGAGGCAATGGAGAACAAGAGGAAGAATCAAAATTGCAGAAGAAGAGTGATGAGACTGTATATTAAAAAAAAAAATTAAAAAGTGCCTAGGAGACTGCATGAATAATAAAAATAATGAAAATACATACAAATTATCCCAATCTGTTTAATAAAGAAAGCCTTCGATAATTTTCAGTCAAGATTTTTCATTACATGGATTGTCTCAAAAAACTGCAATTTGTTGAATCAGAATTTTCTGATTCTGAGCAGTTTCAAGAGCTTATTCTTAAGTCTTCATACTTCTTCCACGTGTAATGAAGAGTTTTCTTGGAGAATATTACTCACTGATGCCATGTGAACCAGGGTGATATTGAAAAAGGTTGTATATTACTAGTGTCTGGTGCTCTTTTAAAATAAATGACCTCTTTGAAAAGCTTCACCCTTAGGAGAAGAACTTGTGTTATCAAGGGAACTGAGTGTCTTAACTCCCGAGGATAAAGAGTACAGATCCCCATGTTTAGCATCTGCCAGCAGGTCCTTGTCAAAGACCTTTATTTCTTCATTGATTTTACATGGAAGGTAGGTCTCTAATTTGGGTTCTGTTACAGACCCTGCTAAAGCCAGGCATTAACAGGTTTTTTTAGGTGTTGGAATGAAAAAGTTCATGGCTGTGAAAAACATAGTATTCAGTAATATATATCCCTTAGTTGGTACAAATTATGTTTTTCACACAAAACATCACATTAACTACTTCAAAATGTACTTTTTGTCAGTATTTTACAAGATTCCTTTGAAATTAAAGGATCGTTTGGATTTGCTTTCCAGTAAACTAGAATTCTCTTTTAAAACTAACCTACAAGGAACATAAACAAATCAGAAATTAATTTAAAACAGGAAGAATTCCTAACAAATGTCTAGAAGTATTTATTCAATGGTATATTTTGCTCTTACTTCCCTCCAACTGTGCCTTAAGTTCAGATTTAATTATGAATAAACTATAAGCAGAACAGAGAATCAGCCATAATTTTGCATTTTTTTTAAAACAGAACGAAGACACAAGTTCTTTAAGCTCTTGTGTCTGCTTCTAGCCTTTTGAGAGTTCCTCTAATGAAGTGCAGATAGGAAGGGATGATGCTGTTCCCGTAGTGTTGTTCATTAATACTAGAAACTAAGTTGGCATTTGGGACTAACATGCTTTTCTGTTCTCCCTGGTGCTCTTTCATTGCTCAGCTCTGCAGTGATACATTAGCTGTAATTGCAAAGATACTTTTTAACCCTTTCACTAAGCCATGACAGAGTATTTGGTGAAGTTAATGTCAGTCACACCAGCAGTCATACAGCTGTCTGACAGGGGGCTCTAGAAGCTAATAAAACTGCATTAAACCCCCTCATATTGTTATGGGTACTCACTTAACCTTTTTGCAATTCATTTTTCCTCACTATTAAAGAAAATATGAGGGATAACAGGGTCAGAGCAGAGTGTGTTTCTTGATCAGGATAGGTTAGAAAGAGCAAGGAAATGCTGGAGGATTGTTCCTTTGCAGTTTTGAATTATACAGGGGCTTCAAATATTTCACTGTATTTTGGTAATACCATTGACAGTTGAGTATGAAATTGTCGTAAGAAATCTTCAGCAATTAAAAGGAAATTGGGACTTGACACTATAGGATTACATCAGTTCTGGTTGGGTTTTTTTTCAGAGAATTTCTCTTGGCCTTCATATTTAACTATGATCAACTCATAGTTACATCAACCTTTTTCCCTTGCTATTTCTTAAAATATGAATTGGAAGACAGAATAATTTCCCACTTTTGAGTGTTTCTTCATTCAGATTTGTAATGCATTTAAACCAGAGGGGGACTGTGATTCTAACACATGGGGCCATACAGGGAGCCAGCCTGTTACCCACCCCTTATTTCTGGAACCTCCTCAAATAGCATTTCAGATGGACGTAATAACATAATATGCATTACTTTTCATACTGATGACTATCAAATAAAATTATGTGAATTTTTAGAACTGGTAATAGAAGCTGTCAATCATATCTACCATTCAGCTTTAGTTTTAATGAAAATTGACATCTGAAATTGACATTTATTTGGGGTTATTCATGCTGACATATACTGCTACTGATAGTTTTTCATTGATTTTTATACTTCCTTGCATCGTTTGGTGGTTCCTATCTATAAGTCTAGCTGCAAATCCTGTGAAGAAAAAATATTGAAGTTTGATTACAGTTTCCCTACATATTTGCCATAATTGAGCCTTCAAAATAAAGTTGCAAGATTTGTAACAGCGCAAAATATTTATGAAAATAAACAGTGGAACTCACCAAGTCTTTACTGAAATCAGTTTTGTCAGACTCTTTTCTCTACAACAACCAGAAGAAATATTTTTGTGATTTTCACAGTTGTCTTTACTGAAGTAAAACAAATTCCGAAGTTCATGATCAAGCTGAAATTTATCTTTTTTCTAGAATTTTTCTAAACAGAACTAAATGAATGTGCAATGCTTACAGGTAGAAGGCATAGATCAGGCACAAAATACCAGGCTGCTAAGGTTTGGAAATGTTTATATTTTCAATAGTAGATGACTAATGCTAGATGACTACTGCTTTCCACACCTTTTGTTGTGTAGAGATATATTTTCATTAGCAGTTTTTGTAATGGAAATCTTTGACATTTGAATTTTCCCTCATACCCAGAGCTTTACACTTCAAAACAAAAGCCCATCTCCACACAGTTTTCTTGAAATACTTTTAGGTCTGATTACATCAAACTTGTCTCCAAAGCTGAGCAGAAATTATTAATTTCTACAATATTACGTTTTTTAAAATGACACTACCTTTACAGTTGCATCAGCATCAGCAAAACAATAAATTACATTCATGTTTCTATTTATTTTGCTCAAGATTCTCTCCTTTGTTTTGTGGGTCGGGAGAATGGCTTTTTTTTTTTTTTTTTTTTAATAATTTACACTTTCTCCAGAGCTGACAGTAAAAACCCAAGCATTGCCATGATTTCCCTTTGATTTTTCTCATCTTTGAACAGGTGTTTAAGTTTCCTCATGCTTCAGATGTGTCAGCTGAATCTTCTGAAGCAAAGGAATTGGCAGCATTTTCCCAATTGTTGTGCATGTATCACACTGACACCAGCCAAGAAAACTACTGTGTCAGAACCTGTCTTGGGAGAATACGCAAGTACTTTTTGGCAGCAATGTTCTATGTACATAACATAAAATAGAGGCTTTGATTCTTTTTCAATTAATCTGAATATATATGGGTAATAAACAACAACAAACTGTTCAGATTGAAATAATGTCCAATTATAAATTAACTGCTACATGTATATGATGAGAAATCTAAGGATCACATGACAGGTGCAGTTGCCCTTGAATTGGAAATGCAGCAGGTGTCTGCACAAGGACTGCTGAATCAGTACGGACAACACATGGTTTCCCACAAAGATTCATATTCTTGCAGAGCATTGTTTAGTAAAAAAAAAAAAAAAAGCTGCAAAGTGACACATTTCCCTTTACATATTGAAAAGTGGACAATTTGGGTTGTAAACAATATTAACGCAGTTCTAATATAGTGTAGGGTCTTAAACTTGCCAGGATTCTGCATGAGATTTACTTCTTCAAACACACAGTTTAAAGCATTTTCCTTGATTTGCAGGAGGATTACTTGTACTAGTGCTATATATGAGATTCCAGCCATTGTGAAAATGCTTTGGCAGTATTGCATAGAATCACAGAATGGTAGGCTTTGGAAGGGACCTCTGGAGATCATTGAGTCCAACCCCCCTACCGGTGCAGGAAGACCCAGGCAGGCCACACAGGAACAGATCCAGGAAGGTCTTCAACGTCTCTAGAGAAGGAGACTCCACAGCCTCTCTGGGCAGCCTGTTCCAGTGCTCTGTTACTCTTACAGTAAAGAAGTTTCTCCTCATGTTGAGGTGGAACTTCCTGTGTTTCACCTTGCTACCATTACCTCTCATCTTATCACAGGGCACCACTGAAAAGAGACTGGCACCTTCTACTTGACACCCAGACACTTCAGATATTTGTAAACATTAATAAGATACCCTCTCAGACTTCTCTTTTCCAGGCTAAACAGCCCCAGGGTTCTCAGCCTTTCCTCATAAGTGTTCATCCCTTCATCATATTCATAGCTCTCCTTTTGACTCTTTTTAGTATTTTCCTGTCCCTCTTGAACTGGGGAGACCAGAACTGAACACAATACTCCATATGTGGTCTCAGAAGTGCAGAGTAGAGGGGAGGAGAACCTCCCTCGACCTGCTGGCCACACTTGTCTTTATGCACCCCAGGATACCATTGGTCTTCCTGGCCACAAGGGCACTTTGCTGCTTTATTGATAACTTACTGTCCATCAGGATGTCAAGGTATTTTCAAATCCAGACCACAAAATTATCATCATTAACACTTTTCTCATATCTTTTACTCCAGGTTCTCTTGGTTCTGCACAACACTCTTCCAGCAACCTCTTCCACAGCACTTATAAACTACCACTCAGTCAGACATGTTCCAGCTAACCTGTATGTCACATCATCCCCTGTTGACCTACTTGAGAGAGGATTCTTGCAAGTCATTATTGACTTCTGGACAAGAAAAATTCAAGAATATGAATATTGACTAAAACAAAACAAACCCAAGCAAACAAACAAAAAAACAAAAAAACCCAAACCAAACAAACAAAAAAACCCCAACCACAGACATCAGATTTTCATCAACTTGTTCATTTAAAACCAGGACATGCTGGCCACTATCAATTTAAATAAATAAATAAAACTAGAAAGCCTGGTTGCATCTCACACAGAGAACAAAAGCTTTCCCAGAAAACAGAAAGCAGATAATACTCACATGGTTCCTTTTGAGTTTTCAGACAAATTCCGATCAATTGATCTTTAGGATGCCATCTTTCAAGTCATCCTATTCCCCTTCTCCCACTTCAAAGTCTCTCTAAAATCTTTTGCAAACTTCTGGGTTGGTGGTTTTTTTGGGTGGTTTTTTTTGTGTGTGTGTGTGTTTGTTGTTGGTTTTGGTTTTTTGTTTTTTGTGAGTTTTTTTGTTTGGTTGAGTTTTTTGTTGTGGGGGTTTGTTTGGTTTATTTTTTTTTTCGACTATCAGTAGAATTGGAGCTGTTACGAGCTTACTGAGCAAAGTTTCACAATTTGCAGTTGTAGTCTACAGGGTTGGTGTTGTATCTCTTAGTAAAAATACCCTGAAATACTTACAGAACTAGGTAACTTTTTCTATAAATGTTACTGCTTGTTTAGGTTTCCTTTCTGAAAATGAGAATAAAAAAATAATAAAACTGTGAAAGAAAACAAAATAGGCCTTGAACAAATATATATAGCAGAATCACCTTGATACATAGATAGTAATACAGCTACAAGGACTAAAATATATATTATAATCAAAACAATTTCTTCATCCTATCTATCTGTCTGTCCCTGATTTCCTCTATGACTTTGAAGAATTTGCATGAGTTTGTTACTTTTTTTTTTTTGCATAATAGTCTCAAGCTTCTGACTCTTTATGTTCTGAGGATTAAGGATGACACTGAAGTGATGAAAAAAATGAAGGATTTTTTTTCTAACCTTCCAACTTTTCAGCCTGATTCCTGACTCTTAGCTAGTGCTTTTCACGGTGCCTGAGTCACAGTCATTTTTCACTCCTTGATTTTCCGCACGTTCTGCCCTTTTCTTTCATCTATTAGCTCAGCAAGTACAGAAGTACTTTGTAGAATTTATCCAGTCCTTTGTTCTTGCCTACAGTAATTAAGATTTCTAGGAGGCCATCCATCCATAGACTGGACAAAGCCAGACCTGCCTTTAAGCTCTTATAAGTCAAATATGCTCAACTAGGCGTACCAGTAGGCTTCTGCATTCATCGTTCAAATATGTTACTGAATTTTGCCATTTTCTTCATGGAAGAAGAAAAAAAATATTCTGATGAACTTTACTGATAAATTTTATTCTTACCTGTTTTAGATTAGCATAATCTGAGATAAGATCTAGTGGATCTTTTCAATGCTTATAAATACTTAAAGGGTGGGTGTAAGGATGATGGGACCACTCTTTTTTTTCACTGGTGCCCAGTGACAGGACAAGATATAATGGACACAAACTTGAACATGGGAAGTTCCATCTAAACATGAGGAGGACCTTCTTTACTCTGAGGTGATGGAGCATGGGTACAGAATACTCAGAGAGGTGGTAGAGTCTCCATCTCTGTTGACATTCAAAAATTGTCTGGAAGCAATCCTGTGTGAGTTTCTCTAAGTGAACCTGTCTTGGCAAGAGGATTGGACTAGATATCTCCAGAGGTCCCTTCCAGCCCCTATCATTCTGTGATACTGTAATCCTGTTGTACTTATATTATTTTTCCACAGTTAACTAAAATGGATTAAATTGGTAGCTTGAAATAAACTAGAACATCTCACTTTAGTTAAATTATATTTGTGCATCTTGTACCTATCCCACTTAATTTATGTTGTAAGAAATTTGAGGACATCATACAGGCCAATAGAAGGAGTGATTTCTTTTAGATCTGAATATGCTAAAAAAGAAATATCTATATATGAAATGAAGAATTTACTTTGATTTTTGCAATTAATGTCTTTCATTAGGCATATACATTAATTCCATCATATTTTTATAACCATTTTAAAGTCAGAGTGCCACAGAAATTAAGTTATTTGGTATGAACAGTTTTGGGGATGATTTTCATAAGCACAAACGTTATTTAAGCACTCAGCTTTCATTTAAAGTCATCATGTTTTGAACATCTCCTCCTCAGTAGAAAATCAGATTTCTTTTTTGAAAGATTCATCGAAGGCCCTTTCTCTCTAAGGAGAAAGGAAAAAGATCACACAGTAGCTTAACTATGAACTGCTTTAGAGAAAATTAATTTTGGTGTCCTACTGGATTTATGTTAGACTTGTATTCAGTGTTCTCAACAAGTTTGATATAGTAAAACACTATGTGTTTCACTTTGTTTATGCCTCCAACACATTTTAGGAGCTTCTCTTTTCTGATGTAGTTACCATCACAGAATATACTTCCTGGAGTTTCCCACCTAAGAAATCACTGAAGTGATCACTTACAACTCCTCAGATGATCTATTTCTGTATTGTATCATACACAGATATAAAATGCTGCAGTACAGTGTTAAGTGTAAAATTAGGGCCTTATGAAGAGATACATATATTGCACAGAAATTTAGTAAAGCAAATATTTATCGATGTAAACAGCAATCAGAAATCCCAAAGGAGATAGACATAGTAGACATGCTGTCTCATGAAACTGAAAGACAAGCAAAAACTGTATAGAGTCCTTTAACATCAGGTAGGGAGACAGAAATAATGGAAGCGAGTCACCAATGACCATATTCAGTATAATGTTATGGAACAGGTAATTACTTCTTCAGTAAATTGCCATTCTGCCCTTTTTTTTTGTTTGTTTGTTTTCTTCAGTCTAATCTAATAATTTTTTTAATTAAATGACATAACAATAAATACACGTAAAAAAAAGTTGTCATGTACAGATGCATATCTGGTGGTACCCTTGCTCGCTGGGCTAATTTTGAATGTGTGAGGGGAGTGTGAATTATTGCTATAGTGACAGTAGGGTGCAGTTCACTGGTCATGAAGAGAAATCATTAACTCCTCACTGCATCAATTTGTTGTGAGGACTGTGTTCACAGTGGTGCCAGACAGTATACTGAGCACTCGCAGACCTCACTGACATCAACCAAATAAACTGTGAGCACTCAGTGACAATGTTACTCTGAACACAGGACTATTGCAGTTCTTCAGAAAATAAATTTAGATTTATTTCATGGATTTATTTTAAGGACATCTCTAACTATGTTTCTCCAAGGCTACTCATTTAAGTTAATTCAAAGCTTTGACAAACCTCGATTCTTCTGTTGCTTTGGTTTATCATATAATGTAATATATCACCACACATTTGTTCAGCACAGAGCTAAGAAAATGAATACAGTATACACTAAACCTCTGATCTGTGCCGACTTACCTAAGGGCTGCACTGAAAAAGTAACATAATCATTACAATTAATCACCCATTGAAACAATAAGACCATACAAATACTGTCTTAAAAATTGAAGTCACAAGCAACCTGACTCATTACAGTGTTGGTTCTTTTCACACAGTTTACATTTTCCACTGGTATTTGTCTTCCTGGTCTGTCTAAATGACCTGGACATAGACACCTTTCCCTCACCAATCCAAACTGTTGTTTCCTGACCATGAAATCCTCATGCACCCAGACAGAGGCCAGTGTGCAGCACCCTACTGTGGGGACTGAGCAGTGCCCCAGCTGTCCTGCCTCACTGTGTGGGAATTTTACCCAGCGACTTAGAGACAAGTAAGAGTAGCTGACAGGTTGCTGCCAGTTTACTGGTTTGAATGGCACAGTCACACTGTAGACATGGAAATATCTCTTTTACATTGTTCTGAAGACTTTAATTTTAGAACAAAAAGTTGAAATTTCTACATTATAAACAACAATGATCCTTTGTATCTTAGTCCTTTTCACAATAACTACTTTTTTTAACAATATCAATTAACAATATCCTCTTTTGGTAACTGCTCCATCTATTTACTTTTTCTAGACAGTTTCCTGTTTCTTTTGGTTTATTCAGTATTTTGAGGTTAGCCTACTTTGCAATGTTAGGGTTTATCTATATTGATCCACTCTCTTAACAATTTCATCTTACTTGTGAATTACATCCTCATCTGCCACTAATACTACATTCATCTGATTTTTTTTTTTTTCCATTAGCCTGATTATTTTGCTGCCTTTAATGCTTTTACTTCTGAAAATGGATTTCTTGCCTTTTTTTCTCTTCACATAGCAGGCCACCTTGTTCTTTTTCATCTGGTTTGTTGTTATTCCCCAAGCTGTTCATACACCAATGCTAATTTATTTCAGTTTCAAATGGTTTTAATTTTAAAGTAACAGAGTGGAACCCTCTTATAGCAAAATAGCTGCCTTTAAAGAATAAATTAATGGAGGTTCACCAGAGCTAGAATTGCCATTGGAATAAAATGTTTCATTAATTTTCTTTCTATAAATTGTGCTGATAAAGAAGTGTCCTAGAAAAGAATAGAGATAATCAGACTCTTGTTACTTCTACTAAATTTAACAGTTACATGTGGTCCAACATATTAGGCCACAGCCTAAGTGGCAACTTCATGCAACGCTAAGAAAGTTGTGAAAAAGCAAACAGAATCCCATTCTCAGTTACTTTTCAAAGACAATTCCAAACACGCTTAGCTTTGTCTATTTTACCTTAGTATCTGCATGGCACATCTTGGCAGCAACAGATGCCAAGGGAAGGCTTAATAGGGGAAGAAAGACATGAAAATTCGCCTCCTTGTCATGCTCTGAGGTTGCAGCTTTAAAACTCCCTTCTTTCAGCACTTAGATTGAGCCCCTTCCACCACTGTATGTAACACATCACTCGGTTTATTTCAAATGGTTTTATTTTTAAAGACATAACTTGTTTTGGAGCTACCCTGGATTGTGAACTGTTATATTCAGGTACACGTTACAAGGACACAAATAAGGAAAGGAAATAAGTTCTCATTAAGACATGTATTTGAGCACTCCACAGCTGGTGGCAGGTGAGGAGGGATTGCTGTTCACAAGGAACCTTGACTACCTTTCAGATTTCCAAAAAGAAAAAAAAAACAAACCTGGCTCTCCTGCCTTTCTTCCCGTCCTCCTTCAATCCTCTTTTACAGGACAGAAGGTGATTTGAAGCAACACAGAAGGGGAAAACTATAGTCAGGAGCAGATGCACTTAATTTTTCAGAAGAGTCAAGACTCAGCTTCCACCTGTACTTTGAAGCAGTCTTCATGAACTAGTGATATATTTCAAAATGCCCAGACTGATTTATTGTATCTTTTTGTCTTGACTTAGTAGAGGTTCCCACCTCTGTATTGAGTCATATGTGGATACTGAAAGAGATGTTCAGCTGTCAGCCGTGGTCTTTGATGACAGAAGACCAAATCTATCAAAAAATATACCTTTTCCCAACTCCCATTGTAGACCAGACTATATTCATTTTTGGAACAGTTATCAGCTTGGTTAAAAATTTATATCTTTAAACTACTGTGTGTTTTGACAGTTTCAACCTTGCCATTATTGGAGCAGTATTTCATTCTTACTGTTCCACAGTGGTACACATCTTTTAAAAAATTCACCTGTTTACTTCTCTCCTAGTCAAGGAAAACAGTTATTTAGGCAGACTTTAATTTTCTTTTCATGTTGATTCAAGTCCTGTTTACCTACTCGAGTAATAGGATTCACATAGGTAGAATTATCCTCACCAACCTTATGAATCTTTTGCATTTGAATGTAGGTCTGAATCCTACAGTATCAAAATACATATTATCATTAACACAACAACAAAAAAAATAAAATGGAAAATGTTAACAGTCTTTTATTTTTTCTGTGGATTCCCAATTGTCATGATTAACATAGCCATTGGTGTGCTGGGAAGGTTTCCCAGAGTAGAGATAGATAACACTTTCCAATGAACAGTGAACAATAAATAGAAAAATAAAAATAAATGAGGTATGAGAGAGTAAGGTAAATATTTCTACACATCTGGATAAGACTAAAACTTTATACTAGGCAATAATACACTTATGAAAAAGTTAGAAAAGCACTTGAAAAAGAGAAGAAAGCCAGTGTGATCTCTTAACAATTAAAACATTTTCCCTGAGCATAGCAACAAACTTAAACTACAG
>JANIJG010006940.1:25180-36242 GCA_024611175.1 Megaceryle torquata | reverse complement strand
CCATTCTGATCTCTTAACAATTAAAACATTTTCCCTGATCATATCAACAAACTTAAACTACAGAAAAAATATTAAAATATAAAGAATGAATTTAATATATGCCACTTTTATTGATTGCAACACCTGATTTTTAAAAAATTCAATATTGTTCCCAAAAGACATTGTTTTGTCAGCCAGATATCAGAGATACTGAGATGATGTAAAAAATTGTCTTGATATGCAAAAATTGCATGATTTCCTTTCCATCACTAGAACAGAGGAGAAGACTGTAGTTCATTTCTTTCTTTTTTTTTTTTTTCTGGATACTTATTATATTATATTGAAATTAAGCACATAAATATTTAAGGGACAGAACTGTCATTTCATTTGGAAAAACAAATTCTAGTCTATTGGGCTAACTGGTTAAATGATGTCATTTTGATAAGGCTTTGTCTGTAAAAAGAAACTATGCAGGATAAATCTGGGTTCAGCCCTATTTTTAGTGTGTGTATTCTTGCCTTATCAATACTCATGGAATGGTTCAACAGGTTTCTAGACCTGCATTTCTATTCTCTTCCAGTGTAGAACAGAGTGACAGAGACTTTGCTTACCAATATGTACAAGAAAGGATATAGTGTGGTGCTTATGGAGGAGCACAGTTTTCAGACGGAAAGAGTCTGGAGGAAGCATACAATGTGTGGATGTGGGTCCAAAGGCAGATGAATTTTAAACTGTTCTCCAACACTTTGTCTTCAAAAGAAACTAGTTCAGCTTTAGGAGCATGGTAGAACTTGTCTATGGAATAATGACTGGAGGTGACTTAAAAATTAAAATCATATTAAAGGTGCAGCATTGTTCACACATTAAGGAAAGGTATAACATCAGAGAAACTTTCAGGGTAGAGCGCAACTGGTATGCAAAGAATCCATTTTACAACAGTTCCCTAGACAACTTTGCTTGCACGCAGCATTGGGGATGCAGTGGAGTGAAGATTCCACAGCCAGGCCTTGTGAGATTACAGCAGAGATGGGAACTCAATGGTACTACAAAACCGATAAGCTGCCTGTTTGATTCAGTTTTTGTCAAAGTACTGTCCTTTGTGCGAACTTTGCTCATCATAATGTACCAAAACACAACTCCGTCCCGAAGTGCAACCATGCTCTCAGTGAGTTTGCAAAAGCAAAGTGAGAGAAATTTACACCAATCATAAAAGTATTTATGACTAGAGTCACTCAAGCACCACCTTGAAGATCAAAAATTATTATAAAAATGGTTTAAGTAAGGGGGGATGTCAGGGAAGACATCATCGTGGACGGGTTAGGGTGGATACTATCACTGATCTGACTCCTGAGATCAGTCGATGGGCTGAACCTCACTTACCCCCATAGGGATGCCTTTGGGTAAGACTTGGACTTTCCCTAGAAATTTTACTGAGCTGCTCTTTAATGCAACACGTTTGGTACACCTACACATGCTTTGCAGATGATGAATTTATCACTGGCAATCCACAAGAGCTTGTATCTCTCTTGCTCTTAATAAACTGCACTGTTCATCCTCCTAGTCAGACAGGTTCTCTCACTGGGCGCTGTCAGCTCCTTACCGGCTGCATGAAACTGTGCAGTGCAACTAGAACCAGGGAGTGCAGTGCACTGTTGGTGATTCCGGATCCGTGAGAGTTCAAAAAGACTGAACGTGACCGGACTAATAGTGCCAAATTGGACATCACTCATGATCTAAACCTAGCTGCCTCCAGCTCCTCTGTTATCTGAGGATAAGATGGAATGCAAGGGGGTTTCTTTTCTGCCAAATTACTTTACCCTTTTCACATGACAAGTCTCAACAGAACATTGAGACAAACACACAGAGAAGGCAGCATCCAGAAGCAAAGCAAAGTGAATGCCATAACCTGAGCTTCAAGAAAAGACAAATTTGTATGCAGAACACAATGCCCAAACATATAAACAATTCAGTGCTCTGAATAAAAATGAGAAAATGAAGGCAAAGTTCCCTTATAGGAGAAGTAGGGGTGGGGTGGAGTGGAAAAACATGAGAAGCTTTTGCCTGAAATATTGAAGGGGATACTAAAACAGCTAATGAAAGTATTAGATAACAACTGATCCCAGACACAGCAAAATGCAGCGCTGATTTCCTTTTACTTGAATCCAAGAAGTACAAGACAGAGTAGATGTATTACAAATCTGGTATCTATGACATCTATAGGTAACACTCTAAAAAAAAAATTATTTTCTGAGAAGTAGTTTTTTTCTTGTGGGACAAGAGACTCCAGCTAATGGAAGGTATTCTTGAGACACAGAGAATGTTTTGCTGGAGCGGAGCGAAGCAAACTGCAATGTCAAGCAGGAGCAACAAACCAAAGCAGCTTGTGATTTATAATAAACATATAGATTAAATGAAAGGAACCAAGGAAACAGTACAGAGAATTAATCACATCAAATTTTAGCCAACTAAAAATTAGATATACTCTAAACTGGTCATCTCTAGTTAGTGGAGGAAAGAGGTTCCTCTATTGGGTGAATCATTCCAATCTAAATCAAAGTCATGTGGGACTAACAACTTTCTAAAAATGCCTTTCTCTTCCCCTGACAATACATTTTAAAATTTTACTTCAGTAGGTCACTTCTGAATGATTAATGTTAGATGAAGTAAAGGACTTGTCTCAGTGTAACTCTTACATTGGGAAATAACATGTAAAGAATGGGAAAAACAATGTCTTTCCTTTGAGTCATGACCTTAAATTTTTGAAACAAAACCACTTTTTGTCCTGAAGTGACTTCTGAAATTAAAAAAAAAAAAAAAAAAGAAAGCAAAAATATAAGCAGTGATTTGGCAGAAATTTCCACTGAAGAAGATATCTGCAGTTTGAGTATAGCAAATGTAGACATCCAGTTCACAGAAGCTGCAGAAGGAGGCAAGCATTCAACTGCCACATTTGCAGTGATGTTATTAGATTAACAACCAATTCAATTCCAGCTGGTATATGGAGTCATCTGCAATGTAATCTGAGCAACACTGATAAACTGCAATATTAGATCAATGACCAATTTGATTCCAGATGGATTGTGGAGCCAGCCACAATGTAATCCTAGCAACACTGATAAGCAGAGAAATATGACAGTGTTATAATGATGTACACTTAAAAAATGCAAGCTGTCAATAAGAAACCATAAAACAAGAAACAATGCTGTTTGAAGTTTGAAGTAGCTGACAGACAGAAGCACCACTTGCTGTAGGGAAGAAGAGCAATACAAACTACTTGACTGGTCAGAATACAAAATGAGACTAACCTCAAATGCAGATAAAGCTGCTTCCTTACAGTAATCTAAAGAGAAAAAGGAATGCAAAGATTAAAAAATAGCTTCATCTTCCTTCTACTAGGTAGTCCATAAGTATGAGAAATGTGAAATTAATTTATCATTGTGCATATATCCTTTTATTGTATTAAAATAATTTCTGGAATAGTGAATTAAATGAGCAACCGTCTTGGAATCTGATGCCACATTACCATGGAGGCCAGTAGATCATTAAGCTTGTAGACAACATTAGCATCACACAAATCCTCCAAAGTGCACTGGATCAAACACCAGAAGGATTGGCAACCGTTACAGTTGTACACGATGCTGCTGTTGTTTTAAAGGATAGAGATTCCAAGAAAAAAATATGTCCATGGTATTATACTGCAAGAAATTATAAACAGAATTTCGAAGTCCTGTGTTATATTAAGTTCACAGAGGCTGAAGGTGATCAGAGCTGAACCCTTGTTTATGCATGTTTAAATTCTAGGAACTATAGTAATATACAGACAGAGAAATCAAAGCAATTCAAATCATACAGACCAAAAGGTACGAATAGATGTTTTCATGTTTGGTACACAGCTATTAGGATTCTCAAAACCTTTAAAATATTAACATTGCATAATATAGCATGGCATTTGCAGCAAACTAAGTTGAACAACTGAATAACATATCAGATCTGAAGAACAAAGCCATTAAGCAGAGCATCCAGAGCTCCATTTTG
This sequence comes from Megaceryle torquata, assembly GCA_024611175.1. NCBI lineage: Eukaryota > Metazoa > Chordata > Aves > Coraciiformes > Cerylidae > Megaceryle > Megaceryle torquata. The sequence goes on along the minus strand of JANIJG010006940.1, from coordinate 32,228 downwards.
GTGAGTCTTCAGAAAGAAAAGCTATGAAACAAAAGTTGCTTGGCACATTTAACAGTTCCCAAGCATTGCAAAGACGACAGGCTCAAACTGTTGAAGAAAAAATGATGACAGTTTTTTCATCATCCACCCAACAACAGGAGATGGTTGTTTTTAGTTTCCCAGGAACCTTAGAAACTGACCAGTCAGGCTTTCCTTCTTTCATATTCCCCTCAATACACCCTTCAGTGTCTCTCAACTTCTAAGATTCCTTCCATAAACTATTCATATTTTCTTGGCTTGATGCAACATTTGGCTATTCTACCCACATCACAATACCTGATAATTCCATTTTGTGGAAGCAGATAATGGGGAAGACACTCAGGCATGAACTGTGACCAAAGAACTGAAAAGTATGCTTGGGTAAAGGGTCACAGCAGAAATCATGTGATTCAAGAATGACATGGAAGGCAAGTTTCAGATATTAAGGACTGATAAAACATTGGGAAGACAGAGTTAAGAGACTGGGAAGAAAAGGATCTCTCCCTGGATGTGTTGAATCATTCTAACACATTTCCTAGAGACTAGTAATATCTTGCAGTGATCCACAAGTCTGTAAGTCATCCATCAGAAACAGAACAATATTTAAAGTAAAGAATGATTTAATGGGATTTTAGATGAAAGGGTAGAGGTTGCAGAAATGAAGAACTTGGAAGAGATGTCAGTAGCACTTCCTACAGTGGTTTCAGTTGAGAGAAAATCTGTTTAGATTTTAAAATACTTGATGTAGAAGGAGCATCATGCCTGAGAAATCTGTGCACAGGCAACAAAAGACAAGATGGATGATAGGGAGAAAAGGAGAAAATTTACATTTTTTTCTTTGTGCCTTCCTGGAGTATTTTCATAAGGGAAGACTGAGAAAGCTGCAACTGTTTAGCCTAAAGAGATGGTTCAGGGAGGAATTTCATCAGTGTATATAAATACCTGAAGGGAAGGGTGTAAAGCAGACAGCCAGGATTTTTTCACTAGTGGCCAGTGACATGACAAGAGGCAATAGCCACAAACTAAAATAGAGGATGTCCTGCCTGAACACCAAGAAACACCTTTTCACTGTGAAGATAACTGTTCACAAGCAGAAACTGCCCAGAGAGATTTTTTAATTTCTCCATCTTTGGAGATATTCAAAGCCCATTGGGACACAGTCTTGGCTGACCAGCTCTTGGCAGCCCATCTTGAGCAGGATGGTTGGACCAGATATCTCCAGAAGTCACTTCCAACTCCAACCACTCTGTGTGTTTCTCCATGATTCCTGTCAGACTGCCTCTCTGGGCACAGGTAGTAGTCCTGGAAGAAGGATGAAGCACCAGTGTTCCATGAAGCAAGGAAGACAGAATCCATCAGCCCCTGATCCTTCTTCTGGTCAGCATCTAAAACTGATTTATCATAAATTCATACAACTAATAATATTATTCAATCAACATTTTGCTGCTTAAGACAGAGTCCTACAGAAAGGATTCAGTATGACATTTTCACCGTGGCTTCCTTTATGCAATTTCAGTCATTGCTCAATTGAGATTAGTATGTTAAGAATACACTGGTTTGAGTGTCACATCATATCAGCAAATTCCTCCACACACACACAAAAGTATGGCTTATAGAAACAGAACACCATGTAATCTGTAATTGCTCTCCTTTTTCCCTATTTTCCATTTGTTTTTACTCTGTGGATTGCATAATTAATTACCTTTCCTAAGTAAGTGTGATTGAGAAATATTTTAAATGTGATTATTTATGCAAAGGCTAAAAGTGTTGAGGACTATAAGCACCCATTCCTGAGACTGAAAAAAAAAAAAAAAAAAAATCAAGAAATTTAAATAATCAATAACCGTGTAATTGAGAACTCTAGAGTAAAAGCTGTAAAACCTCCTGAATACTTATTTTCATTTCAATTATTTTTATTTTGAAACTAATCAGAATATTATTTACATGTCAACACTATAAAAATATCCCTTTATCTTAAGAAAGTCTGTTTATTGTGTTCTTTCTATTCCTCCTAGTTACAGTGACAGACACAATCAATATAATGACTAAAATAGTCTGAAGAATGTACTCCATTGTTGTTCAGTAGCAGAAATATTGTCTCCAGAGGAAACTTAAATATATTTAGAAATGAAAAAAGTTCTAAATAAAATATCCTGAATATAGTTAGACAGATTATCCCTTCATATACATGGCCAAACAGTCTTGTATTCTGTTACGTATTCTATTCCTTGTATTCTATTAGTTGTGGATGTCCCCTCCCTGGAAGTGCTCAAGGCCAGGCTGGACAGGACTTTGAGCAACCTGGTCTAGTGGAAGGTGTCCCTTCTCACTGCAGGGGGGTTGGAACTAGATGATCTTTAAGGTCCCATCCTACCCAAACCATTCTATGATTCTATGATTATGCATACATGCTATGTCACCTGCATGTTCTTCGTCCCATAAATTATGTCCTCTTAATAAGGGAAATAGAATTACTGAAAATGCAGCAATGCCACATTCTTCCCCATGCCCCACCTCATTACAAATGCTTGCCTGACTAGCTTTCATAAATAAGTTAATAAAATTGCACTTTGCTAATTATGACTGATTCTGAACATCATTTGTAATGCTATGAATGAAGAGACTGAGAAATATGAACCAGACCAGGTCCTTAGTCACTGATAATATACAATTCCAAATTCTATTCTATGCAAAACTGACAATTTCTCCATTCATTTACATCAGTGTAAACTTGCAGTTCTACTCAAATCAATTCAATTCACCATGGTTTAACTGAGAGCATACACTTGTCTTAAAATATACTTCATTCCTTTATATGATCAGAACAGGGACATCAAACACCTATTTTTAAAATTCAGAGTCTACAATACACTTAGCAAAATATTGGCATGAGGAAAGTTTAAGAATTGTTTACTGGAATATAAATAAATAAATGTAAGAGGCCCCCTTAAGTTCCTGATAAGAGAACCATCAATAATCTCACATTTCACGTTAGCCACTTGTCCTCTTCTGTCTCTGTTTTATATCCACAGAATATGTCACCTCAAGCTCCCAACAGAAATTATGGTTACCCAGCATTAGGTTCAAGCAGGTTCAAGCTCTCATGTGTCCTGAGCAAAACATTAATTAGAACAGCTCAAAAATACAAGTGATTTATTATTACTTTTGAACAACACTCTTAGATACTTCTAGAATTTGCTTTGCCAACCTGATTTTTTGCATTGTTTCCTTAAGGGAAAGAATGATTCAAAGTTTATGTAAAAAATTAAGATTAAAAAGAAAGAACAAAACAGTAGTATAAGGCAAAAAAAATCATAACACAGTGCTTCTTTCATTGCATGTATCATTTAATAAAAAACGCTACAGCCAAATAAATCTTAAAACTTCTTTTTATATTTCCAAATAATACAAATCCAACCTTTGTCTGCTTTATGTGCACGCCAACATTCATGCAAACAGTCAGGCTTTGAAACATGACTTGAAGGTCAATAAATGAATGGTTTAAATCACCAATGAACAAAACATTCTAAAGAAAAAAAAAAAAAAGATTTTGTATTATATCCTGCACATTTTGCAAAGAGAAGGATTAAGCTTTCGTTATAATGACAAGAACGTGGCTCAAGCTGACAGCATGAGAAGAGACAAAAATCTTATATTGATTGCTTTATAACTTAAAATCAACCTTACAACATCATATGAAGACCAACAGGTAGCTAGAAAGTTCTCAGAACACTGGCAAATAAACTAATCTGTATAACTGATTTTTCAGCACAGTGGATGAATAAAAAATTTAAATTGCTTGGGGTCAGCCTGCTTTTTAATATTTAGGTTAGGTTGCAGAAATAAAGCCTGCTTTCTTCTTCCTTTGAGGTGAAAAAAGTTTTTAATCAGATTCCAAGTGTACCATTTGATTTTTGTGTCCTTTACCCTCTTATTAGAATTAAATGTTGGTAAATTAATTTCAACACACTTATTAAAATGTCAAAATTAAATGTTTCAACTTGCACAAGAAATTTTTCTCTCTTCTTTTTTTTTCTGCCAAAAGTGTTTGATGAATGCTGCATCAGTTTACTACCAAATTTGTCTGAGCCCAAACAAAGTTCCCATTGATAATTTATTTGTTAAAAAGCTTTTCCTTGTACTTTTTCTAGCAACATTTTACTGTTCAATGCCTTTACTGGATATCCAGTAACCTTCTATGTGTATAAGTGTACTTTGATTAGGTATAAACATTTCTGAGAGGGAAATGCAGCCTCTTATCAAATCCTCTGCAGTTCTCTAACCCAATGGATTTCGTAGCAGAGAGCATCCCTGAGAGCTGCCATTACATTCTGCTTTTTTGGCATAGATGGCAACCATTTCTAGATATCATAAATGTATTTGATAGATGAAATCCATTCCTGGATACTTTTGTAATGTAGATCAAGAACAAATAAGGATACAGCTCAACCATAGACCTGAGTAAGGTAAGAAGCAGTGAACAAACTTCAAAACAGATTTAGAGTAGAAACAACCTTTCTATATCGTCTGTTTCACTTCAGTGTTAGAAAAGTTTAAATGATGATAAGCCAAGTGCTGTCCTATCTCTTCTGTGAAGGGACTTCATCTGTTAGACAGTGGTTATCTACCTGACTTGCCTTTCTCTCTGAGTAATGCTCCCATTCTCTGAGAAATGTTTACAATCTGAAAATGCTATTTTTTCCATTAACAGTGATCACATATTATGTCTTATAATAATTAATAATCAGAAACTGAAGTCAGTGACAAAAACTTTCACTCACTGTTGGAGATCAGCACCAAAGCTACCAAGGACATTTCCCCTTAAATGTGCTATGCTTTGAAACTGCTTCTGAAAATGATCAGCAGGTCAGGAAATAGTTTCAAAATGCAGCATAATTTGGAAGGATGCACTAGACCAGGAAGGGAAGAGTTGCCAGACATCAAGCATCACAGATCAATTTCTCTACCAGAGAGGGTAAGAATACTTTTTCAAGCCTGTCCCAAAGGTTCTCAGCATTTATCTTTGCAGATAAATACTTAGCCCTGAGCAAAAAGTATGAGTGCCTGGAATCTAAGGATTTCTTGGAACACATGAATGTGAGAGAGAAATTAATTCACGAAGCAAAAGCAGACAAAAGCAATTTAGCTGTGACTTGGCTTGACCTGCCTAATCTGTGTGTTTCCATCTCTCTTGCTTTAATAAAGATTACACTAAACAAATATCAGACTCCTGAAAATATTCAGTCATATACTGGAAAGTATTTCAGTCTTCTGTGTTCATTTCCATGGCTGAGATACTGAAGCAACTTGAAGTACAATACTTAAAAGAAAAATCCCAGTTCGAGGACTTTTATAAATCTGAAACAAAAAATTAAACAGACATCAATCAGAGAGTGGATACAATAGTTCCACAAAGGAAACAGAAAGATGAACAGACAATAAAAGAAAAATTAACCCCCCACCCCCCAAAAAAACCAAACCAAACCAAACCAAAACAACAAAAAACAAAAGCATATGGTTGTGCAAAGATTTGAAGAAAAGATAACATAAGCATGTTTATGTAGTATATACATATATAAATAAACCTTATAAGGGATGACTATTGAGTCTGTCCTATTTCTTGCAATGAGAAAGCTTTCTCTGAGTTCCATGACATGGATCAAGGTCATAGGTTAACAAATATTTCAGTTTCTCATCTGGTAGTAGTAAAGAAGAAACTGGTGTTTTCAATATAAATTAGCTCAAGTTCTCTCAGATATTATCTATCTGGATGTCTTATGTGGTCAAGCAGGTGCTAATGGCAATGCTAACAGTGCCAAGAACAGATCAATCCAAGAACTAGAGTAAAACAAATACCTGCTTGTATTAGAAGCATCTAGGGAAAGAAGTTGGAAGCATCATTGTTTTCCTAGTTGGCATATGTTTTCCAGCAGAGTCCATTCCAAAAATGCTTGAAGTAATTGGCACCAGTGGGAAAAGAGAAGAGAGGTCACATTAAGGCTACCCAAATCAGTAGAAAAAAATCACCACATTGGTAGAGAGAGCAGCAGTATGGCCACTTGCAAGCAAAGGGAATGGTTGCTTTTGCCAGAAAAACAGTCAAGATGGGATGAAGTGTTTAGTGCTTTGAAAAGATCATTCAAGAAAATAGGCCTGGAGCTTGTCTTTTCCTAGTTCAGCAGGACTGTTTCAGGAGCACTAGGTCAACATCAGAGCAAAACTATATAGCACTAAATTGCAAGTAGGAACACTAAAATGACCATATTTAACCACCTTAAACACAGCTTTTTCTTGCATGCAAAAGGGAAGAAAAGTCAATATAGTGTTATCTAGAAATGTGTGGTAGGAGATCCAGCACATGACAATAGAGTAGCAGAAGGAAGTGAGTAGATAAGTAGTTTTAAGACCATATGCTCTGAGGAACAGGAATACATGTGAAAGACTGCACATTTTTCCATGTGTCATTGGCACTAGTGCAATTTCAGTGTATTCTGGTCATGAGACCTTTCACAGGGGTTCAAGACACCCAACATGAATGATAAAAGTTCTGTGAATCTATTTAGCTGTTATTAAGAATAAATTAACTACTCAGGATTTTGGTAAAGTTCAACCCATGAAAAGTGCTCTGTTTTCTGGAAGAGGGCAAGAGACTACCTCTAAACTGAAGCATATTTAGATGTGAGTCTTATATGAGTGAATTGATTTTTTGCCTATAAAACTATGTATTCTATCCCCAAGACAGTAGAAAAGTACTAAGAAATTAAGTCATTGGTAACACAAAGAAGTACAGAGTTACTGACGGAATAGTTTCATGTTGTTAAACATACAAAAATCTAAATTTCAAAATTTAAAGTTCCACAAGAAAGATGTTTCACATCAGAAAATCCTCAGAAGATTGGAGATGAACCTCTGGAAAACTAAGGAAAAATGTAGAGACAGAGAATACAGAGATCAATGACAAGGTAAAAATGAAAAAAAAAAAAAAAAAAAAAAAAAATTCTAGGGTTTGAAAACAATTGTTAAAATTATT
>JANIJG010006940.1:0-25080 GCA_024611175.1 Megaceryle torquata | reverse complement strand
AACCCACAGAAAAAAAAAAAAAAAAGAAAAAAAAAAAAAAAAAAAAAAAAAAAAAAAAGTAAAAAAAAAAAAAAAAAAAAAAAAAAAAAAAAAGTTCTAGGGTTTGAAAACAATTGTTAAAATTATTGAAAAGAATATTTTGTATTTGTTATGTGAACTCGTGAACATCTATGTTTCTGGTCTTTGTGTATGAGCCTGATCGAAAGCTCACTGAAGACAGCCTGAAAAATCCTAGTCACTCCAATGATTCTTGGAAAATGGTACATAGCAAGCACATCAATAATAATACAATAATTATTTGTAACTGTTTCTTAGAAAAACTTGGTATGAATTTTCACACCTGGAAGAAAGTGTGATTTGCTGAGCTGTAACATTTCAGAGCTCTATTCAGATTTCCATTTTTTGTTTTCCACTTATAATGGGCATAGCTTAGAGAAGGCAGCCTCTACTTCACTCAGCTATGAAAGAAACCTGCAGGATACATTTTCTGAGGATTTTCCCTTTTCTTTTCATGATTATATTTACCAAAAAAATCTATACCAACTCTTAGTTGTCTGTTGGTGGATAAACTAGACTGTAGTTTAAGTTTTGCTCAATGTGCTGATAACCCAGGCTGATTCTGCATGAGTCTGCATGAGCCAGCTTTTGTCTTGCACTGGTGTATCTTTACACTTGTGCTGCTGCTCTGTGTGGATTTGCCATTTCAGCTACTGTTAGCTCAGGCCAGTCCATGCTCCACTGCCTGCGGCATCTCTGACATTCCTTGTTTCTCTCCACTACCTTTTCATTTCAATTAATTTCCACATGGTTTAAAAATCCAGTGGTATAGCTTTATCAAGGCTAGTCACCCATCCTTTCCTTGACTACTGTTCTCTGAAAAGCTTCTTCTTTTGGAAGCTTTAGAACCTTATTTCTGCAGAACCTGCTACAAACTTGTCATGAGGCTGTAAAAAAATATGAATTTCAAAGAATGAAAAGTAAGAATAAATACCCTTCTGTATTCTAAAACGTGAGCCCCATGTGCATATCTAGCTACTCATTGCAATAAATCAGTCATCTTTTTAGCTAGACAAGTATATGAGAGAGAGACAAGGGATCCAAATATGCTACATTTGGGTTTGTGAGGAGACCTAGTCAAACTACATGAATGAGAGAGACTGGCAGGCAGATCCATAAACAAAATTAATTAGTAGTATTTCTTTAAACAGTTAAGAGTGATCCTAAATGTTTTAATTCAGCATACTTCTTGTATTATCTTAAGCAGCAGCTCCAAGATACAAGCAACTCTTAATACCTTTTTGCAGATTTCTAGTCCACCAGGTTCTGAGTAAAATCTTAATGATGTGACAATATAATAGAAAAAAAATATTAACAAATACAAATTCAAAGAAAGGAGCACCAAAAATTTTTACATTAAGATCTCATTATTTTTAATTCAGTTGTCTGTTTTACATGACCCTTCATTTTAAATATGTCTGACATTACCAGTACCAAAAATATCGAAGTACAAGAAAATACCAAAGAAATATTCCATTTATACTTAAGTAGCTGTGACATGTACAGTCTAATATTGAAAATTTTCTCCACTATTTTCCTCCTTGACCTGATAAAGAGATGGGAAGACAGGGAAAAATTTCTAAAAGTGTCAAGCTGCATGGAACCATGTTAAATTTATGTGCAAATGGAGTTTTTGCCAATCAACCTTATTTCTCTTTTTTAATATTTTACTGTTCATTTAAAAATGCATATCCTCAACCTTATTTTCATAATGATTTTATTTGTCATAATGGTTCATGTCTAATTTCCTAAAAAGGTTTGAGTAGTTCTCTGCGATTTTAAAATATGCATTTTCACCCACAGAGATTTATGCTTGAAAAAGCTAAGTAAGATGATCTGGGTAAATGGAACACTGCATTGGGAATTTGAACTTTTTCTTCAAGCTCAGTTAAGAAGTGCCCAGAATAAACTAGAATTACTGACACAACTTGTCTGTCTTCCCATTCAGTCTACAGCCAAATCCAATTAATACTAGTTAGCAATGTTTTCCTGATATGTTAAGATGGGTGTAATGTGAAAAATAATAAAAAAAATAAATTAAAAAAAATTAAATCACTTGATGAAAATTATCTCACCAGCTCGGGTGATCCAAATACAGATGGTCAAGACAAATTCTCCATACCATTCCTCAAGGTACATTTTAGTGAGTAATTGAAGATCATAGAATTATAGAATCATTTTGGTTGGAAAAGACCTTTAAGATCATCGAGTCCAACCATTAACCTAGCACTAAACCATGTCACTAAATACCACATCTACATGTCTTTTAAATGCCTCCAGGGAGAGTGACTCAAACACTTACCTGGATAGCTGGTTCCAATGCTTAACAATCCTTTTGGTGAAGAAATTTTTCCTAATAGCTAATCTAAACCTCCCCTGGTATAACTTGAGGCCATTTCCTCTTGTCCTATCTTGTTACTTGGGAGACAAGACCAACCCCCACCTCACTGAAACCTCCCTTCTGGTAATTGTAAGGTCTCACCTCAGCCTCCTTTTCTCCATGCTAAACAACTCCAGATCCCTCAGCTGCTCCTCATAAGACCTTTGCTCTAGACTCTTCACCAGCTTCATTGCTCTTCTTTGCAGAGAAAAGGGTTGTCTGAGGAAATGAAGGTTTTTCAGTATCTCCAAGATGGAAGATAGGGAAAACAGCAGGAGTCTAGTCTTTCTGTTCATCCCCTTAAAAGTCTTTGAAGCTCTCCTGCTCCTTCCAGTCAAAAGGATGAAATCTTATATGGCTGGTTTGCTGTGAATCACATATATGTAATACCCCTGTTCCTGTATTTTATAGGCGCAAAGGTGAAACACAACTCTGAGCCACTGACATTTTGCCTGAAACTCCAAATAGATATGTCCAAGACAGTAGTGATTTGGAGAAATGTTTCTATGGGTGATAAACAAGCCATTAAACTAGAGTCATTTTGCTCTAGAAGCTACAAAGGTATATTCAAGGAGGTAAACAGCTTCCAGTAAATCCACAGAGGTTCAGTAGGGTATTGCATATACACATTTAGTAATCTCAAAATGTGCACTTTTAAGAAGCAAGAAATACTTTTGAATCCCTAAGCTTATAACTCAATCTTTTGCAGATACTGTTATAAATCCAACCACAAGGCCCAGCAGATTGGGTCACTGTAGAGGAAATTCACTTCAGATAGAATATGGCAATATGTCTTGTCATATTGGTACTAAACCAGGAGTTGCTCAGTTGCTGACTGCTTTTGACAATCTGTCTTTTAAACTTCAATAGCAAAGGCCATTCAATGTTATTGCACAAAAATAATTAAATGGTAAAGTTTTAAACACAATTTAGTCAAGAACTAGGGATTCAAACAATATTTCCATATTTTAAATTCTTGAATAACATTCATTTGGCTTTAGCCAAAAATAATATAATAGTTCTAATGAAAACAAAGTTCTAATAAAAATTATCATTATTAAATATTACAATAAAAGCAATAATACTTTTCTCCCTAAAATAAATATGGACTATCTTTTTATTTTACTCAAGAGTGAGTGCTAATATGACTGAACAGATACGGAAGAACTAAATTCTCTGAGACACAGGATATATTTCTGAAGAATACGGTGATTTCTTTCTACCTCAGAAATATGGGTTGCAGAATTTGAAGTGTTTTTTCATCCATTAAACTTCATGAATTTCAAGAAGTTCAAATGCTGCCTTTCCAAACTGGTGCATTATGAAGACTGGGAATCTTTTTCAAAAGTCAGAAATCCATTTCAAACCAGTCAATTGCTAACAGCAGTAACATATGATGAAAAGACCAAGCTCAGCTATGATCTACTTAGTTCAGAGCAAGCACTTGACTTCCTGCTTCCTAATTCCTAGAGGAGGTTTCTACTCAACTGTCTGCAAAAATCATCACTAAATTTGTCACTCCCTGCACTCCTTCCTTTTCTTCTCTCCCTTCCTCAACATCTAAATGAAAGCTTCATCAATGCATTCCTTATATCAGGTCTGCGGCTGTAAGTACCATCTTATACTCAAAATGAGACAGTGGTGTTTATAGAGCACAGCCGCTTTCTGTTAACTCTGACTTCAGTGGTAGATGTTGAGATACTTGCACTACTTTTCACCTTAGGGTATTTCTGAATGGGACACATTCCTGTGTGACCTGATCTAGGTGTTCCTGCTCTGGCAAGGAGGTTGGACTAGATAATCTTTCTAGGTCTCTTCCAACCCCTAACATTCTATGATTCTATGAAAGAGTTCTTCTAATCTCAAAAGACTGCAAAACTATTCAGTAATTTGGGACACCACTGAGAGCCACTTGGAAGGCTGAAAAAGTGCAGAATATAGATGTTTGCCCCTGTACATGGTATCCTCAGAGCCATAATTACTTGTTCGTTCTACACTCTGCATCTACTTGTATTAAAAGAATGCAAACATCTTTCATACCATTAGCTTATCTGCAACAAAATAACCTGGGGATATTAAACTGGTCTATTCCTGTAAAGCTCCTCAAATATGCCACCTCAATCTATAATACTATCAATATTTTAAAGTGTCTTCAAAAGCATTTAAAAGTTTACTTTGTCAGCATTACTTGGATAAATGTTTTAGCTCTGGTTCGATAATTAAAAACTTTTTGGGGTTTGTATTTATATTTTTAATACCATTAATTTTGTATGAATTATTGATTTTAACAGACACTGTGTTTCAAATTGCTTCTTGTAGTACTGAATGAGGTTGTCCTCTTCTATCAGACACTCATAGCTCAGTAAGTTCATAATAACTTGTTAACAGTGAAAAGCATGAGTATCTGCAAGGAGCAGTAAGCAAGAGTGAACAGCTTCTACTTCTGAGTTCCAGGAATTTTCTATTACATTTGGATACAGCACTCCTGTGAATTAGTCTTGCTAGTCTCAATTTACTGAGGATGCAGAAATGAGGTTTAAAAATATTTAAGTTTTTCCTTTTATTTTTCCTGCAACATGCACCTCAAATCTAATCTAAGGAAACTAAGAGATATTAACTCTTTTGTGGAAATATATGCCAGAGTTTCAAAGTTGTTTTGGTAAAAAATGGGGCATTAAGCACCAAATGAGATTTTAATAAGCAATAAAGTAAGATAAAAACACAATTCTGATAGAAATTGTGTATTTAGTGAGCTGGACAGCTATTAATACAGACATTTAAAGTCAAAACACGTCATAAATAATATCTTTAAGTTCTGGAAGATTTGGTGGTAACAGTGAATTATCTGCAGATGCAAACTCACAGCATGATATTTAAACTACAGAACAAGAGAAAATGACACATACTATATAGGAATAAAGGGGCTATACTACCTTAACTTCTGCATTGATTTGGCCAGTATGGGCATACCTTGATGGTTAGTAACATCCACAATTAAAGATGAACGTTGAAAAACAGGTTTAATAAAGTACCATCAAAAGTACCAAGTGCAAGGTCCTACACCTGGGTCAGGGCAATCCTCTGGTATCAATACAGGCTGGAGGATGAAGCAATTGAGAGCAGCCCTGCAGAGAAGAGGTACCAGTGGTTGAAAAGCTGGACATGAGCTGTCAATAAGTGCTTGCAGCTCAAAAGGCCAACTGTATTCTGGACTGTATCAAAAGCAACATGATGAGAAGGTAGAGGAAGGTGATTCTTCCCCTCTACTCTGCTCTCATGAGACCCCGTCTGGAGTACGGTATCCAACTCTGGAGTCTTCAGCAAAAGAAAGACATGGACCTGTTGGAATGGGTCCAGAGGAGGACCACAAAGTTGATCAGAGAGCTGGAACACCTCTCTGAAGAAAGGCTGAGAGTTGTGTTTGTTCATCTGGGAGAAGAGAAGGCTCCAGGGATACCTTATTGCAGCCTTTCAGTACTTGAAGAGGCCTATAAGAATGATGGGAACAATAATTTTATTAGGGCCTGTTTTTACAGGAAAATGGATGATGGTTTCAAACTAAAAGAGGGTAGATTCAGACCAGATGTAAGGAAGAATTTTTTTACAATGAGGGTGGTGAAACACTGAAAAGGTTGTTGCACAGAGATGTGGCAGATGCACCATCTCTGGAAGTATTCAAGGTCAGACTGGGGCTCTGAACAACCTGATCTCATTAAAGATCAGGTTAATTACTGCTTACTTCAGGGGTGTTGCACTATATGACCTTTAAAGGTCCCTTCCAATCCAAATCATTCTATTATTCTATGATCAAACATTGTGACAGGCTGCCCAGGGAAGTGGTTGAGTCATTGTCCCTGGAGGTATTTAAAGGACTTGTCAGTGTGCACTTAGGGACATGGTTTAGTGGTGGATTTGCCAGTGTTAGGATTATGATGATCTTAAAGGTCTTTTCCAATCCAGTGATTCTATGATTCTATGATTCTATGAACTGACAGGAAATCAGTTTTAAATTTATATATACAATGGCACAGTTTCAAGCTGAAGATGTTCCCCTAGTAAATGAAAGGATTGGTTTTCACTCCACTCTCTATTTTAGGTAATAGTGCCAGGTTTCCCTCCTGTATAAAGTGCTCTAACCAGATGGCCATTAGCAGAAAACACTAATGTCTTTGCCTCTTCATTGGAATGGAAATCTATTTGGTCAGCTTCCTTTGTGCTGAGTGCAGTGGTGCCCACCTGCATTAAGTGTGGTCAGACTGACATCTATGTTACATTCAAGTGTTCAAAACTTATTTCTGAATGATGTTGTCAGGAAGAAGGCAGGCACCAGGCTGCCCATGCTCTTCTGGAGAGTCTTGTAATTAGGCCTCCAAGTAAGTCTCAGATCAAAGGGAGGGAATTATATGAATCCAGTCATTTCCAGTGTGATAAAGCCCATAAAGAATGAGCTTTCTGAATTTATTTCTTAGGCTAAGATAACTTTTACTTAAATCCTACTTTAAAAGTCCAAGTGGAATTTATACATCCAAGTATCGACTCAGACATATTGCCCAATTTCAGAAGCAGTTAATGCATGTAATAAATGAAGTTACAGAGCCATTAAAATACAGAAAGTTAGGAAATATTAGGAAATTTGTATGATGGAAATAACAGTCTGCCAAAGTATGAAGAAAGAGACATTGTTGAAATCAGGTTCACATCAGTCTTCACTGACTTCACTTCTTTGGTGCTTGTGTCACTTTTATCACTTTTTTTTTTCAGCTTAAGTATAGATGTTCTGTTTTCAAAATGTCAATAAACTTCTTGAACTTTGTTAACATAAATATACTGATCCCATTTTATCTGATGCAAAGTAATATTTAAGAAATATTCAAGATTGAGTTTTATCTTATATGATGATTTTGTATGTAAATGCTGCAGTTGTATAAACCATTCTAAATTTCAAGTAGGGACTGGGTCAAGAAAAGACATTCATATGCTCTCCAATTTAAGGAGCTCTGTAGCAACCATCTGGGATGAATTTGATTTTAATTTCATATTTAGAATTTCAAGAACAGTAATACACTAAGGATAATGTAGCAAATACTAATAAAAATAAAAATTTGTAGTTATTTCTGCTAATCTTGTATTTCTTTCCTTTAGGGAAAAGGTCTGTTTATATATATCCTAGATAAAAAAAAGCTTCCTAATTTCAAAAAGAGAACTGTATACAATTACTGAATCAAATTTCAAAATCAAATACGAGTGAAGCTGTGGGTGTTTATTATGAAACCTTCAAAGCCTAGTAACTTTACAAAGCATGATCTTATGAAAAACTGTTTAAAGATGGCAGCTTGAAACTTACGCAACATAGAAAAAATTCACATCATGCTTCCTTCTATGAAACTATGAAGCCAAAAGGACTTTTGCACAGTCATATTTTTTAAAAAAAGGACTTTTCAGAACTTTTTTCTCTCAACTTTTCAGAAATTACTACACATCAGATACATGCAAGAAAACACAAAGATGCCAAATGAAAAAGGAAAATAAAAAATACTCTCTCAGTGATCTTAGCTAACTCTAGTGCTAGCTAATGCTGCCAGATTAATGTAGCTCTTGTTTTATTGAAGAAATACTTTCTTTCTGATTCTTTATTATTTCACTTGTCTTTTATGATCAATAAATACGCAAACAATTTTGACACTTATGAATGATTGTGAAGACATAAAGCTCAAGTAAGTGCAGCTTAATTAAGTACATTAAAAAAATAAACCACAAGATAAATATTTGGAGGGTGGAAAAATGTAATTTGAAAAGATTGTTCCTAAATGACAAAAGAAAAATAAAAGTTGGATAAAATATTTATTTTTAAATAACATTGTACAGGGCTTTTAGTTAGATGAAGAATTCAGTCAGATTTTCCTACTTCATAAAATTTCAGAAAATCCCTCTGCATAAGCCTAAATACACCCTATTGGGAAAGGCATAATGCATGTTACATTTAGTTTCAATTTCTGTACATGCTGATGCTAGGTGCAGCTGGATACCTTCAAAGAGAATCTGTTATGGCAGACTTCTTGCTCTTCCCTAGATTTTTACAAAACTTGGAGGAAATAATTATCTGGGAAACCTCTTCTCTTCTCTGAATTGTCCAGATGATTAAAAACTTATTCTAAATGCACTAAAGATTAGTACATAAGTACTTGCATAACTACTTCCATAAATATGTAAGTAAGTCTCTTTTCCTTATGAAAATGAGCTAAACAAATAGACAAATATATACTTGATAGTGTAGTTGTAAAAAGGAGTTGGTCAGTTTACAAACCACAGTGGGAATTACGTATGAGATAGGAAGCTAGAAAGACAGTGTAGTCTGAGCTCTGTATTGGTATTAAAGGGCTGTATTTAGTTCTGTCAGCATCAATATACTTTTGTCCATTTCCTGCGGAAAATCTAATCTACTGACAACTATGGAAAGTTTTCTTTTGCCAAAGTGGTAGAGACAAGCGTATTTAGGGAAGCTCTATTTCCCATGGTGCATGTACTGTGAGATTATCAGAAAACTCTGATGCTTTTGTGGCAGCACACATCCTTTTCTGTAAGAGGTTTGCTTTCCTCTAACTGCATCATATTATTTCCTTTGTATCTCCTGGTAGTGACTGCTAAAAGCTGAAATTCTAGTAATAACTGTCTGAAAATAGTTATGAACAAATAGCCAAAGATTATTTTTACAATACCTGGAGATCCAAAACAACCACAGATAAGGATTTATTTTTTTTTCTGCTTTGCAGTTATCAAATAATTACTTTATGGAAGCTGATTTAAAGTGATAATATGTTTGGGGTTTTTTTTTTTATGTAGCTGTTAAGTAGAAAGACTGGTATCATCCCTGAAACAGGCAGGGAGGCTCTGTCAACAGAAGTGTAGCCATATTCAAAAAGCAAATGTCAGATTCATAAAACCAAGATGAGATTTACATAAATGTAGTAACATAAATGCGTTAACTTTCAGCTCACAATTACAAGAACAATTAATATATGTGCTTTGAACAACTTCCAGCATTCTTTTTTCCATATGCAATTTTTGAAAAAGTTAAACATTTATGAACCTAGATCATTATAGCACTTAGAGACTGTACCTGTTTTGCTGGTTTTATAAAAAATTTATGCCATTAACATTTCCCCTTGGCTGAAGCTCTCAGGATTTTGGTACTAAAGGTCTTGATCCTGCTGTAGGAATTATGCATATAGCTGCTAAACTTAGCTTTCCAAATCTGCTCAAGGCCTCTGTGTTTCCTGTAGTGAAAAGTAATTATTATATCCCTGCCAGGAATTTTTGGTCTTCAAATATTTCAATTATGTAAGTCTTAGTCTTTTTCTAGATATCTTTCACCCAGTTAGGAAATAGATAGTTTATAACACTATCCTTTCTTTCTTTTCCTGTCGAAGTTCAGATAAAACCTTCCTATAAATGGCTTCTGATATAATAAAAATAAAAAATAAATATATAAATCAGCTCTTGGTATCCATATGTATAACTTGTAACTTTAAACATATGTAAATAGTTGCTGCTGTTACAGAACTTGTTATTTGAACAGAGCTAATTAAACATGAAAACTCAGACTGATCAAGATGATTACAATTTGTCACAGCAGTACTATGTTGGTAGAGAACAGTTTCCTAAACTAGTAACACTGGCTGATAGTTTTACTTAGGAGACTGTCTCTGATCCCTAATGGGCAAGTTGCAAGCAGCTTCTGATAAAAACTTATAAAATAAAGTTATCTTACCTGAGAGCTATGTAGCAGTATTCCCTACAGTAAAGACCTGGAGAATCCCATGAAGTGTCTTCTCCAGTGCTGGTCCCAGACTACTGCTGCTGAGGCATCCTTTATAGATGTTAGAGCACCAACTCTTTAGTCAGCCTTTTTAGGGATGATTTTCTCAGAGCCTACATTTAGGTTCCTAGTTCATCACGCTCCTAAACTCTCTACAGAATAATACATATTCAGTCCTTGACACTTAGACTATAAGAAACTGATTTGTTTACACCCTTCCTTGCTGCTTCTCAGGTTTGTAAGAAGTCAGCTTCTCTTCTCTGAGTGCTATTTGCTTAGATTGAAACTAAGTTTGCAGAACAATTGGCAAAATTCAAGTTGCAAATCTAGAAGCCTTCTCTCAATCTGCTAAACTGTACCCAAATCCAGGTGTCAAGTGAAAGGTCTTAAATGTGGCAAATTGCCCTCCTCTTGTGTTAATTTCCACAGGCCACAGGAAATTCTACTAAGAGTCTTCTAAAAGGAAGGCTTTGCAGTAAGAAATCTGTAAGGAATCCTGCAGGTGAACATCCTCTGGATTTTCTTTTCAGACAAACTTTTTCCAAAAAATGAAGTCACATCAAGAAGGGCATGCCTCCAAAGCTCCATCAACCAAATCTATACTTACAATGTTAACTGCCGTCTGTATTCTTGCTGCCAATAATGTTTTAAAATGTGATAGAGTAGTTGTCAGAATCTCTGTCTTTGCAGATAAAAATAGATGAGAGGGGGCTTTCTCCTCTATTGTTCTTATCTGAACCAAGAGTTGTGCTGGCATCTTTGAAAAAAGAGAAGACATATTTCTGAACAGTAGATACTTTTTCCAATGGGCAGAGAATTTTTGCTGTCTTTCTCTATGTATTTTCTGGGTTTTAATATACATATAAAAAAAAATCTTTACTTGTTGGCAAAGTTCTTTTTTGTTTGTTTGCTTTTCAAGTTTTCTGCTTTAAGAGGGAAGTTTCCTAACTTCATCTCTAGAGGAAAGATAGGCATCATAATTTTTTTAATTACTATGAGTTTCAACAAAACAGTTTTACTCCAGGAATACACAGGCTCTGTGTTCAGCTCAGCTGACAACATAAGGACTACGTCAGTTTTACTTCAGGAAGTAAAGCCTGGAAGGAGGAAGACTCTCCACTGGTTGATAAGGATTGGGTTAGAAATCACTTGCATGAACTGAATACACACAAATACATGGGCCCTGATAGGCTGCACCCATGAGTGCTGAGGGAGCTGCCTGATGTTGTTGCTTTACCACTTCATCATTTTTGAAAGATCTTGGGGAATGGGATAGGTTCCTGAGGACTGGAGGAAAGCCAATGTCACTCCAGTCTTCAAAAAGTGCAAGAAAGAACACCCTGGAAATTGCAGACAGTTCAACCTCACCTCCATCCCTGGAAAGGTCATGGAGCAGCTCATTCTAAAGATCATATCTCAGCACATGGAAGAAAAAAGTTATCAAGAGTAGCCAGCGTGGATTTACTACAGGGAAGTCATGTCTCCCTAATCTGATATCCTTCTATGATGGCATAACTGAATGGGTAGATTCAGGGAGAGCAGTGGATGTTGTCTACCTTGACTTTAGCAAGTCTTTTGACACTGTCTCCCATAACATCTTTGTGGGTAAGCTCATGAAGTATGGGTTAAAGGAGGGGATGGTGAGATGGGTTGAGAAGTGGCTGAACAATAGAGCTCAGAGGGTCATGATCATAGCGTCCAGTTGGTGAACTGTAACTAGCAGTGTTCCTCAGGGCTCAGTGCTGGGTCCGGTGTTATTCATCATCTTCATCAATGACCTGGATCATAGAATCACAGAATCATAGAAGGGCTGGAAGGGACCCATAAAGGTCATCTAGCCCAACTCCTCTGCAGTGAGCAAGGAAATGCACAACTAGATCAGGTTGCTCAGAGCTTCGTTGAGCCTCACCTTGAATATCTCCAGGGATGGGGCCTCAACTACCTTCCTGAGCAACCTGTTCCAGTGTTCCACCACCCTCATGGTAAAGAACTTGTTTCAAACATCCAATCTAAATCTACTCTTCTCTAGTTTAAAAACATTGCCCCTTATCCTGTCACTACAGGCCTTTGTAAACAATTCCTTTCCCGCCTTTTTGTAGGTCCCCTTCAAGTACTGGAAGGTCATTATTAGGTCTCCCCAGAGCCTTCTCTTCTCCAGGCTGAGCAATCACAGCTCCCTCAGCCTGTCCCTGTAGGAGAGGTATTCCAACCCTATGATCCTTCCGCTGGACCCACTCCATCAGGTCCATGTCCTTACTATACTGAGGGCTCCGGAACTGGACACAGTTCTTCAGGTGACGTCTCACCAGAGAATGAAGGGATAGAGTGTACCCTCAAGCAAGTTTGCTGATGATACAAAACTGGGAGGAGGGGCTGATACACTGGAAGACTGTGCTGCCATCCTGTGAGATCTAGACAGACTGGAGAGCTGGGCAAAGGCAAACCTAAGAAGTCCAGCAAGGATAAGTGTAGAGTCACAGAATCACAGAATATTAGAGATTGGAAGGGACCTCAGAAGATCATCTAGTCCAATCTCCTTGTTGGAGCAGGATCACCTAGATCAGGTCAGACAGGGATGCATCCAGGCAGGTTTTGAATGCCTCCAGAGAAGGAGACCCCACAACCTCTCTGGGCAGCTTGTTCCAGTGCTCTGTTACCCTCACCGTGAAGAAGTTTTCTCTCATATTTATGTGTAAACCCTATGTTCCAGCTTGCATCCATTGTCCCTTGTCTTGTCATTGGTTGATACTGAGAAGAGCCTGGCTCCATCCTCCTGACACTCACCCTTTACATATTTACAAACATTAATGAGGTCACTCCTCAGTCTCCTCTTCTCCAACCTAAAGAGACCCAGCTTCCTCAGCCTTTCCTCATAAGGGAGATGTTCCACATCTTTGTGGCTCTGCACTGTCTAAAGAAGTTCCCTGTTCTTCTTGAACTGAGGGGCCCAGAACTGGACACTATATTCCAGATGCACTCACCAGGGCAGAGCAGAGGGAAAGGATAACCTCTCTCAACCTACTAACTACACCCCTTCTAATACACCCCAGGATGCCATTTGCCTTCCTGGCCACAAGGGCACATTGCTGGCTCATGGTCATCCTGCTGTCCACCAGGACCCCCAGGTCCCTTTCACCTATGCTGCTCTTTCACAGGTCAGTCCCCAACTTATACTGGTACATGGGGTTGTTCTCGCCCAGATGCAAGACTCTACACTTGCCCTTGTATCCTACACCTGGGGAGGAACACCAGAACAGGTTAGGGGTAGGCCTTCTGAAAAACAGCTCTGCAGAGAAAGACCTGGAATCCTGGTGGACAATAAGTAATCCACAGGACAGCAACGTGCCTTTGTGGCCAGGAAGGCCAATGGTATCCTGAGGTGCATAAAGAAGAGTGTGGCCAGCAGGTTAAGGGAGGTTCTTCTCCCCCCTGTTCTACACTAGTGAGTCCACATCTGGAGTACTGTATCCAGTTCAAGAGGGACAGGGAAATACTAGAGAGAGTCCAACAGAGAGCTACAAAGATGACGAAGGGACTGGAACATCTCTCTTATGAGGAAAGACTGAGAACCCTGGGGCTGTTTAGCCTGGAAAAAAAAGACTGAGAGGGGATCTTATTAATGTTTACAAATATCTGAAGGGTGAGTGTCAAGTAGAAGGGCCAAGTCTCTTTTCAGTGGTGCTCTGTGATAGGACAAGAGGTAATGGTTGCAAGGTGAAACACAAGAAGTTCCACCTCAACATGAGGAAAAACTTCACTGTGAGAGTGGCAGAGCACTGGAACAGGCTGCCCAGGGAGGTTGTGGAGTCTCCTTGTCTAGAGATTTTGAAGACCTTCCTGGATCTGTTCCTGTGTGGCCTGCTGTAGGTGTTCTTGCATTGGTAGGGGGGGTTGGACTGGATGATCTCCAGAGGTCACTTGCAACCCCTAATATTTTATGTAATAACAAAAGTATGAGGCATCTGAATACCTGCTTTCAGTTTGTTCATGCTTACCTCTATTATCTGTCATGTCCTGTGGGTTGGGTTTTCTTAAGACTTTTTGAGAGGCAGAAAAGATCAGGCATTTATGAACAAAAGGACAAAAGATAGCTTAACAAAAATGCATAATACAGTTATCTAGGATAAAACTAAATGTGAATATATAGAAAATGTACAATAGTAAGGTAATTGCGTTACACTTCCACTTAGTATGATGTGACACCACTGCTGTAAATAGAGGTACATGAAGAGGTAAAAAATATTTAATGCTTTGTAGTGGGTTATTCATCTCAAACAGATATCCCTATTAATTTAAAATAAAATAATAAATAATAACTTGCAGGTCTAAGGGACATGAGCTTTTTGAATGAATATGTGGCATACATTTGAGTTTCTGGAATGATGTTCATAAAGTGTGCTTTTGTTCTGTGTAACTTCTAAATAAAATAAATCTATTGTTTTATTTATAAGTAGAGTGCCTGTATTGTTACATTAAAAATTAAGAGGGTATTCATGATTGTGAGTTCCAGTGCTGAAACATGCTAACACTAAATGGAATATAAAAAAGTGGGATAATATAAATGTAAGAAGAGCTCTTAGTTATTTCAATCTATTTCACTTACATTAATGCTGTGTAATTATTTAGAGATGGCCAATTATAAAAGATCAAAATAACTTATTTAAGAGATGAAAAAGTTACAATTTGGAATTTCCTCTTTAAATGACTTTGAGTTTACAAGTTTTTGTTTATAATAGAGATGTTTGTGACAAATATGCATGTCTTACCATATTATTTTGAATCAAATGTCCAAAAGTATTCCTAATATCCTAAAATGAGTGATATTAATAGCAAAATGGAATTACTATCAAATTAGCAAATCTTACTGGAGGCTTCTGTGCTGTATATAGCTGTACAAACACAAGGAGAAATCCTGAATTGTGACAAATATATGTTAATCTGACAAGGTACATCATTACCATTTTACAGACAATTTTTTATTCTAATTTAATGCTGCACTTGAACAAAGAGTAAGCATGAATGACATAATTTTCTGGAATATTAGTACCACGTCAATGGTAGAGACAAGCCAGGGTGAGCCATGATTTTATCTGGACTGCCTGAAAAAAAAGCATATGGCAAAGAGCTGTGGGATAGAGGACACTGTGGGAGAGGAATGTAAATATTTTCCCACTTTTTAGCCAAAACATGATTAGTCCACCTGTGCAGGTACAGAGCCTGGGACACACTGCTGCTCCTGCTGCCATAACCAGAGTGACTTCTGTAAGGTCATAAAGCAGGTCAGTGTCACAACTTGCATCATGACTGCAAGCTCTAGACCATGATCTTAGCCATGGAAGTAAAAGCATTTCAAATTGTTTAAATACTAACCACTTGCTAAATTATAAAGAGCTAAATAGACTGCAGTGATTAAGAAGGATAAGTTTTCTGGTTTGAGATTCTCTCTCTGTAGACAAAAGCACATGGATGAAATTGCATTCTTGCAAGCAATATATCTTCAATATGGCAAATATTCAAAAAAAGTAGAACCAGCAAATTAATTAAAAACATTGAATAACAACTTGATTTAAGCTTTCTCTTCAACCATGAAAATCAGAACTATTAAAGAAGTGCTAAAACTAAAAATCTGTGTCAAATAATCAGTTTGGATAAATAAATCACCAGAAGACACATATAAAAAATTATATGAAATCTGAGGAATCTGACCGCTGTGTCAACGTCTGACCCGTGTCCAGACTAGGAACTGTTGCTGACATGCTAAAGTTGGATAGTGATAATTTTTTCATGACATTCCTGTTCTGATACAATCTGCAGAGAATACACCATTTTTCTGTGAGAAGAGTAATATTACCATCAACCCAGGAACCAGTGGAACACTGACAATATATTCTTTACCTTATATGAGCTTCATTCATATCTGAGGCCTCAAAAGCTTTTTGCCGTCATTGAAGATGAGAGTTGGAGGATAAAAGATGGGAGAAAACAATTAATATGTGTATGTAGTTTTCAGTGTGCATTACATGAACAGAAAGCAGAGAATTTTGTTTTCACTGCATAAAGAAAATAACCTGCTACTAAAATTATGTCTAAATCATGTTTTTAAATAAACTATAAAGTATTGGCACATTTATTTTTATTATCAATATTATGGGCTCACCTCTGTTGCCCACCGGTAGTTATAGAGAATCATTTACTTAGGATACATGGGCTACTAGATATCCATCTGGAGGTGGCAGATACAGTTCAAGAAATTGAGAAGACCTCCCCATCTGGATTTGCATTTGAGTGAACAAGCATGAGATCTTAGAGTACTCAATATGACACTAAATGCCTACATGAGGACAAGTACATCAAGTCTCTACCGTCTCATAACTGAATCACCGTCAGTTCTCTACTGACTACATTAACCAGAGACCTGGTGACATTTCAGACAATGTAAGCCATTCCACTGGCCTCAGTACAAAATCAGTAAGTCTGAGTAACTCCTATAACATCTATGCCATATCTGAATTGCCCATGCACTTGTTTAGATACCCTGAAATATCTTAACTGGCAGTAAGCATCTGTACTTAGGAAACTTATTGGCTGAATGGGACCCATTTGGTATATTAACTACATCTCCACAGCCTAACATGGGAGTTTAGATACTCATCACATGCATAAACACTCACATATATGTGCCTAACGTTATCTGGTTTTAATTTAACATGAATTACAGCATAATAGTTACATTGTTTCTTCCAAAAGTCCCAGACTGGGGAATTTTCCACATCCATACTGCAAGACCTAGGAACATTTTAGAGAAACACAAGATGAGCGTGATAACCCATAAACTCCCATGAGATCCCCAGTGATCTTCATTCTTTAAGCATTATGATTTTTTCTCTATTTGATTTTCATCATATATCCCCTGTGTACTCTCCCTCTGCCCCCTTCCAAATAAATGCATATTAAACTATTTTTATTGTTGCTTTCCAGAATATATTAGCACAAGCTGGGAAGAAGAGAATATGAAGTTCAGTACTTTACATATGTGCCTTTCAGTGCCTGTCTGTATCAGTCTTTCAGTCAAAAAATGCAAGGCTGGTTTGCCCTTATTCACTTGGTCCATCTGAGTCCCATGAAAGCAGGATATTCATTACTTCCCTAAAGAATCCACTGTCAGGGTTTACTAGCATGTTCTGTGGACATCTGAACAAGCAGTTCCTGCTATTTGCAAGAGGATCCACATACCCACTGCTTTGAAGGAAACCAACAGGAACAGCATAAGAAGACAGTACTCCAAAATACTCTGAGAGTGGTAACTTCCAGGGAGGAGCTGAAAAAGCCAGTGTGAATTTGAGAGCAACATTTCTTCTTTCCCAGGGAACTAAGTCAAAAGATGGTGTACTTGTAACTATGTGGCATACACTTCATCTAGGAAGAATGTATCTTTTTCCAGTACAATTTTTTTCTTACAATACATTCAAACTACAGATAAAAATAGATTCTTAGAGCAAGCACATTCCAAGTAGTACTCCCTGACATTAATTCTGTCTAACATTCCAGGAGCCACAAAAGATACTATAAAAGGAGCCTGACTATTGGCTTATCTTGGAATACCCCACCAAAAAAATGTTTAAGTCTATGAAAGTTTTCTGCTTTCATTTCATACCCCAAAATAGATGTCCCTCTGAATCAAAATTTTTTTTCTGAAAAATATAAATCAAATCAAAAACCACTATCCTTCCAATTTGATCTCTAAATCAAAGTAGTGGACTGTCTGACCAGAAATTTAGGCTTTTCTCCTAGGTAGAATTGTCCACAGGCTGCTGGCATCAAAGGATATTCCTTTCTGAAGATTGGACCATTTGCAGAGTCTACTTTGAAGGTGGCACAACTAGTTTGTTTGGTTTTTTTTTTTCTTAGACAAATACGTGGATTGGGCACAGTGAATGAATTGTCCACACATCCTTTGATGTCCAGCTACTCAAGGCAGAAAACAAGATACTCACATACTCTTTACAGGATCAAGAGCACTTCTGAAGATTTTACTGGGTTTTTTTTTGTCTTGGGAGCATTTGTTTGGAAGAATGGCTATTGACATAGACAAGAGCTTCTCTCTTCAGAATTACTGCATTTTATGCAATGGGGAATGTAAGGGTTCTTTGGATCTGGGATTTGGAACATTGTAATAGTCTCTGAAAATAACCTGTCTGCCATTTTAGAGAAAGCAACAAGAACAGCCTCTCAGGAAAGAGAGAGGTCAAATCATGACCAGCTGCCTTCAAAATTAATTCCTAGCCATGGAACCATTTTCTCTCTCTTTTATTTCACAGATGCATGTCCCCTCTGTGCTTGTCCAGAAAGTGTATGAAAGCAGCTTGAGCCTGGCAATGTCAACAGGGCAAAAGAAGAGAGCAAGCATATTTGCTATGAAATTTCTACATGGTTCTGAAAGGTATACTCTGACCAGGTTCACAAATGCACTATGGGGATGAGAAGAAAAGGCTGAGGAGTTGAAGGAAGACAATTGCATGGACAGTAGACTTACATAGAATGGAAAAATTTTGAATCCTAATATATGCCCTTTCTGTTTGACATTTCTTTAACTATATATACTTGCAACAGTAACTGCCAACAAACTTTACAGATGTTCAGAAAAGTGGTGGTGGCCAGAATAAACTTTATGATTGCTAGGATGAAAATATGAGAAGCATAGAAGTCTGATGAATCAGGTAAAAAACTGTGGGTAGGTGAGAATGGTATCTGTAAAGGACAATGCAACATACAAGGGTGTTGACTACGCAAGTCTGTTCAAAGTGTTGCCTTGAGGCTCACATAAAGCTTGTTATTAGGTACATTTGTGTTAACAGTTCCAGACTTGATTTTAACAGCACTGAAAGAGCACAGGCTCCATGAAGAAGGAAGAGGGATAAAATATCTAAAAGTCAATGAAACCAAGTGGCAGAGGACATAGAAAAGTATATATAGAAGTATAAAAGTATATATAGAAGAGTATAGCCATTTTAGTCATGACAGTCCACACAGATGAGTGTCCACTTGCCATCATGAGGATGACTCAGATTGTGAAACTGAGAGCCCAGTCTGTGATTTTTCTGTGGTGCAGGAAGATTTCCTCACAGCAACCACTGTTTTTGAAGAGTACCCCAGAAAACTTGCAGAACATTGTACCTTGAGTGTGCTAAAGTGATGAGACTACATGGTCTTAAAGACTAGTACAAAGACAGAGTATGCAGACTTTCTTTTCTGCCATATGGAATAAGATAAATTTAGAGAAATAAGGGATAATAATAATAATTCTCAAGACATGTTGAGGATATGCACTGGACAGTGGTTCCATAAGGCCTGGGAACAGACTTTTCTTGGAGCCTTTCAATAAGTCATTCTCATGATACCTTTCCATACTCATTACACCTTCCCATACTCATTACAGCTTTGAGTGTGGTGTCTGGAAATTTGTCTCCAAAAGTATTACTGCTACTCAGATATATGACATAAGCTTAGTCTTAAAGAGTTTGACACTGATACTACTACATCATTCAGAGGAAGGAGTTCTCTAAAGCTTATTTAAGAGTAACTTCCAGGTCAATCAGCACTATAAAATACAGGTGGTGTGGGTTTTTTTTTTAATTTTTATTGCAAATGTTGGGGATTTTTTGTCATACCCCTTGAGGTAAATTAAACACAGTTTTTGCTTGAGTATAAAGAGATTTAATGAACAACGCGTTAGGCAAAGCCACATCACAATACATGGTTTGACAGGCAGCTGCCAAGATGTGGCATGAGACAATTCCTTATGTACATTTGCACCAGCACCAATCATGCTATTACAAGTCAATACTGTGGCATTTCTCATCCTATCTGCAAGTGAATTTATGCTCCCTTGTATGGAGTTGTTCCCCCTCTGGCATTGCCATTTCCAGCCAATTTAACATGGTTCTGTAGTCACAAAGATGATCAGAGAGCTAGAACGCCTCTTTTACAAAGACAGGCTGAGAGAGCTGGAGTTGCTCAGCCTGAAGAAGAGAAGGCTCTGGGGAGACCTTATTATGTCCATCCAGTATCTGAAGGAGACCTACAGAAAAGCTGGAGAGGGACTTTTTACAAGGGTTTGTAGCAATAGGATGAGGTAATGGTTTTAAACTGGAAGAGGGTAGATTTAGATTAGAAGTTAGGAAGAAATTTTTCACTCTGAGGGTCATGAGACAGTGGGACAGGTTGCCCAGGGAAGTTGTGGGTTCTCCATCACTGGATGGGTACAAGCCCAGGTTGGATGGGGACTTGTGCAATCTGGTCCTCCATGGCAGGGGGGTGGAACCAGATGATCTTTAAGGTCCCTTCCAACTGAAGGGTATGCCAGAACATGCAATCAGAAAAACCATCCATGAGAAATGCCAACTCAGCAATTAGTATTACACTCTAGTGATTAATTGTATGTTTTTAGCTGAATCTCCCTTGTTCGATGGTAACATCTATACTCGCAGGATTCCATATGCAACTGAATGTTGGTCATCTCACATCCATAAACGTTTCCTAGATCTTCTCTTTGTCCTTCAATATTCATACAAATTAATGCATTTAGTCCACTAGGTAGGAAGACATACAGGGAGTCTCTGACAGTCAGTGGTTCAGGGAGGGGGTGTCCTCAGTGCAAAAGCCAACAGAGGCAATGCCACTGCTCCCTGGAATGTAGATAAGTACATAGCCAACTGTTAGTAAGGTTAGTGGAATTTGCCCAGACTTGGGATAATTTATCAAGTCTTCGCTGTAGCAATTAGCAGGAAAATGCATAGAACTTTTAAACTGTGTGTATACACACAGTCTTAAAAATATTGTTTGGCTTACCTCTGCAGACAACTGTTATGAGCTATGTTGTCTCAGACTTCATTTTCAGCTTTCTCAATCTGACATTGTACCTTGGTGCTCTTTGCAGTACTTTTGGAGAGAGGGTGACAGCACTGTCACACAGAGATTTTGCTTGTAACCTTGGTTCTTGTCAGAGTTCTCCAGATCTTTTGCACTTCTTTGACAGAGATGACCTTTGACAGGATGAGATACCTCTTTAGCAGTGGTCTAGCTTCTGACTTTTCCTTTATTTGGTTGTTCCAGAGTTTCTCAGAGTTCCTTGGGTAACACCATCCTGTAACAATGTGATAGATGGATCTTTTTTGCAACCTTCACCCCTGTGTGGGTCATTAGAAACACTTGAAGTGTATCAGCCCAATATGGTGACAGGGCATGTTTCACATGAAGTCCTTTAATAAGACCCAGTCTCCAGGCTTCAAGTCACGACATGGCACAACAGTTGATACAGTAAGCAAAACTTGGACCTATGAAGACACTACATAATGGAACCCCCCCTTTTGCATAAGTGGTCAATTGAGTGGGCTACATGTGCAAGACTAGAAATCAAGCAGAGGGGAGCTATAGGTCTGTCATAATGATATCTTCATATATGATCCAAGTGTAATAGCCAGAGTGTGTTTCTGCACTAGCTGTTTCCTTCTGAAGCTACTTCTTGTAATTTGGTCAGTCATTCAATAGAAAGGGGGAGATCGGGGTTAATAGCTGCAATATTTAAAAATGTTGCTGGAGAACCCTCAAGGGCAGCTTATTTGGCAGCAACAGCAGCATATACATTGCCAAGGCTTACTTCATCTAATGCACCCATGTGAGAAGAACGATGCATCACAGAGATAGTAGTAGTGGGCATAACAGCATATAGTAACTTCAAGATGAGGTGTCCAATAGAAAAGCAAGCTCCAGGGGAGGTAATAAATCCTCAGTATATCCAGATGTGACCTATAAAATACAAACATTAAATGCATACCATGAATCAGTATAGACATTTACACTTCTCAAAATGCAAAGGTACATGCTTGAGTGAGTGCAAAAAGCTCAGTAGGTTGTACGCTTGAAACTGTAGGGAAGGAGAATATTTGGAGAATTTTAAACTGGGAGCAAACAGCACATCCTGCAACTAACTTGCCTCATGAAAAAGCTGGGTTGAGGAGGGTGAGGTCTGGGTTGAATTGATAAGACAACAGAGATTCTGGAGTCAATTGGCTGGCCCTTTCCTTCTCAAACTGTATGACCCAGATATTCAATCTCTTGCTTGCAGAATTGCATCTTCTTTTGGGATGCTTTGTGTCCTTTATTGGTCAAGGCACATGGTAGATGTAGTGTGTCCTTTTGACAGGTCTCCAAAGAGAAGGAAGCTACCAGAAGAGGGTTCAAATAATGTAGAAAACAAAGGTATTTTGGACTGTAACAGAATCTAGGTGCCCTTTTAAGCACTGAGTCAAAACAGTAAGAGATTCATAATACCCTTCAGGACATCTGGTCCAGGTGTATTGTTGTCCCTGGTAAATAAAGGAAAAAAAAAAAAAAAGAGTTATATGGGGATAGAGAATAAGGTCAAGAACAGAAAAATTAGTAGCTTCTACAAGGATGGAGGTTGGAATAGTCACAGAGTTAGAAACAACTGGGTGACTTGGGATAACAAATTAATTTTTATTATGTAAATCTTGGACAAACATCCAAATCTGCCTTCCTTGTACATCAGATTTCTCCTCTTTCTTTACTGGTGAAATGTGTGTTACAAGGTGTCCTGGCTGGTATTAAGACACCTTAAGGTGTCCTTTAAGGAGAGGATGACAGGGTATATGCCATCCTCAACTTCTCAAGCAAGTGGATATTGGGGAACTAATAGCATTAATTACCTTATCACTTGGTTTCAAACATGTGTTTCAGGAGCTCTGGATATTGGAGAAAGAAGTGCCAGTATCGATAAGGACTTCAAGACGTGTGTTGTTGCCAAGCAAGGTGACAGTAGAATCAATCTGAGAGACATTACAATCCTCCAAATGTGGATCTATTTGTAACCCTGCACCACAAGGGTATAAGGTAAGGTATCTGGTGTCACCAGCAGAATCATGGGGATATCTGCCCCAGTTAGGTTTTGAATGGGAACTGCCGATTGGGCTACAGGTGGAGGAAGTGCACTTGAGGGGGCTCCCAAGTGTCCAAGCGTTCTTCAGGATGATCAGGACATCATGGTAGGACTGGTGTAGTAGCATTGGACGCTAAGCTTGGGTGCAGAAATTTAGGTGCTGCATCTGAAGTTTTAGAATAACCCTTAATTTTTTCACATGATTTCATCTTTTCAATTTGTTCTTCCATTTTGTATTATTATCCTGTAAGCTAGCTATGATGGATTTCTGCCAGTGATTGTTCCCCTCAACCCACAAAAATCAAGCATCCATTTGCCTTGGTTTATCATTATGTAGGCAACGACCAAGGTTAATTTATTCAGGTCAAAGGTTCACTCACTTGGAAATTGCAGTTCTGGTTTGTCACAGGTATAGCTGTTCCACTGGTGGGCACATTGGACCATATGGGGTCACGCACCATAATTGTGACACATGGCATCTAACAAGTCTTTCAGAGCCAGACAGGAGGAAACTTAACCTGCTTTCCAAATTTGTTTTCAAAGCTAGGTTCTATTTTGAATACAAAGCTAAGGTCTATTCTTGGCAAAGGGATAGAATGAGAAGTTTGGGTATATTCAAGAAAGCAGAATTTAAACTTTATCCTCTCCAAAAAAAAGTTTTCAGAGCCCAGGATCATTTTGCTAAACAAAAACTATTTTTTCTATTAATCTGGGCCCACAAAGGGCTCTTCATAACCCACATAAATTGCTCTGCAAAGTGACCAGTTTCCAGCAGTCTCAAATATTCTCAAGGATCAAAACACAAAACTTCCCAGAATTCAGTTCACAAAAGATCAAACATTCATTAATTTTCTCCCTGATCTTTACATCATAAGCAGAAACTAAAGCAGCATAGGATTTGTTTACTGCTGACATGATGGCCAGACAGGAAACATGGTAGGGGAGATGGTTATATGCAAGTGAGATTTTTAAATGAGGATCTCTTACCTCTTATGGTGGCACCATGTTGGCTGTCCCCTGTTTCCAGTCTGGTCACCTGCATGTAGCAGTCCCACTTTTCTTACACCAAGTTGTTGGGGAACTTTTGTCATACTCCTTGAGGTGAATTAAGCAAATATTTGTGCTTGAGAATAAAGACATTTATTTAATGAGCTACACATTAGGCAGAACTCTACCATCATATGTGGTTTGACAGGCAAGCTACAAAGATGCAGCATGAGCTGATTCCTTATGCACACTTGCACCAGCACCAATCCTGTCATTACAAGTCAGCACTGCAGCATTTCCATCCTATTTGCAAGGGAATTTATGTTTCTTTGTATGGAGTTGTTCCCCCTCTGGCATTGCCGCTACTAGTCATTTTAACATGGTTCTTCAGTCAAGCCTTCTTGACTGCTAAACCAGGTCATTCTTCAGTCCCAAATTATTACCACTGAGCAATTACCATCTGAATTTCCCTTTCACATAAGTGCCTAAAAGCTCCAGTCATAGATCACAGTCCCTCTGTGCTAGAGCCCTGATGAACACAAAAGAGACAGTCAGCCTGTACCAAAATATCTGCATCATGGTTTCCTGTGTATTATTAACAGAAGCAAATATACTTCACTGAGCCTGTTTAAACAATGAAAACATATCAGAGGTCAGCATTTGACATCATCTCCCACAGCATCCTGGTAGCTAAACTGAGGAAGTGTGGACTTGATGACTGAGTAGTGACGTGGGTTGTGAACTGTTTGAAGGGAAGAAGTCAGAGAGTTGTGGTCAATGGGAAAGAGTCTAGCTGGAGGCCTGTACCTAGTGGAGTCCCTCAGGGGTCAGTACTGGGACCAGTACTATTCAACATATTCATCAATGATCTGGATGAGGGAACAG
>JANIJG010006939.1:64232-78479 GCA_024611175.1 Megaceryle torquata | reverse complement strand
TGCAAGGGTAATCAAAAAAAAAGGATTTGCCTCAAGTTCACTGCCAGTTTAAGTGAATATTTTTAAAGCCATTAAAACAGTACTTTATTTTTTTTTTTTTTTTTTTTTTTTAAGATTTAAAGCCCTCAGTACTTGCAACCCATTATTCAGCCTCCCTAGCATGTCTAGTTTGATAAATGTGGTCCCAATAGCTCTAGACAGTGACATCAGCACTGTGGCTTCATTTACTGTTCCTGACTGGGCTTCAGCGGGAAGAACAGTAGTAAGCTTTTAATCTGTACACATCTTAGTGAAGATCACTGAAATTTCACTCCGTTAGCCTGTGAGACTAAAGCAGACATTTCACTATGCTCAATCACATGAACTTAGTCCAGGTTTAAGTACTTAGAAAATATGCACAACTCTTTGAAACACTAATATTTGTGTAATAATTGAAAGCTTAGCCTTGTGAAGATTATGTTGCACCCTGTAGTAATAATTGTTAGACTCTACAATGATGTTTAGAGACCCATTCAAATATTTGTCTCATCACACAACAACTGGATTTACACCTTCTTTGTTTATAAGTGCTAGAAAATAATTGTCAACATCAGAAGTCCCTTCATGACTCTAATGGAATTAATTTGTTTTATTTATTCCAGATCAAGTGCATGTTGGCTGAGCACACTCTCATATAA
This sequence comes from Megaceryle torquata, assembly GCA_024611175.1. NCBI lineage: Eukaryota > Metazoa > Chordata > Aves > Coraciiformes > Cerylidae > Megaceryle > Megaceryle torquata. Next base: position 77,802 of record JANIJG010006939.1, on the reverse strand, counting down.
TCTCTCAATATTATCCTAAATTACAAGCTGTTTTCTTTTGCCTTCTTTATGCAATTTAGCCAGACTAAATAATAGGGATTTTTAATCTGCATACTGGATTGGATCCTTCTGATGCCACCATAGTGAAAATGAAAAAAAATCTGCACATCTTTCAACACCTGAATTACAGGGAATTCACGCTTCAGACAATTATAAATGTAATTGGGTATGAATTTGTATTCTACAAACTGGATGCTCTAGGAAGGTTCTACTTCACCCCTCTATTTTAGACTACTTCCATGATATTTCCTTCTAACTTCTGCCACTCATATGGTGTCCTTCTGGACACCCTCAGGAAGGAGAAGAGTCTTTTCTGTGCATGTCTACCAGGAAGCCTGTCACCCTATGTGACAGCTTCAAAAAGTGTATATCTCTAGCTCTGATGCTTCCCAAAGCTACTGAAGTATAGTGAAAATATCTACTACACACAGCTTCTCCACAAACATTTTAATGAATCAGAATGAAAATGTTCTCCCAGTCCCTGGTGTGTTAGATGAAAAACCCTTGAGCCATCTGCCCTGCCTCCTAACCCTAGTCATTTTGCCTTTCCTGCTGCTCTCAGGGAGGTCATGTCTCCCTATCCCTACTATGTATAATGCTCTGGAAAATCAACCAGACTGAAGTTGTGGGAGCTTCTTGAAGGGTGAAATAGAGTCTTAGACAACAGTTAGGAGGGAACAAGAACACAGAAGAGAGAGTCCAGGCCACAGCCTGGCTTGCCTACCCATGTAATGAAAAAATGAGCATTAACATAAGGAAGGGATGAATTCATCAGAGATGCTGGAGTGTCTTTACAAGTCAACAAAATCTCAAACACACTTAAGTTTGTGAAGGTTTCATGTCCATAGCAGGCCCTCTATGTTGTGCTAATACACATGAGCCTCTCAGAGGCAACAAAGAATCTCACTGAGGTATAATACAAAGCCCACAGCTCATATTCATGTCACACAAATACTGCTGTTATAGTTATTTTTAACCTCAGAAAGTCAAATCTGCCAAAGCCGTGGCAAGAACAAAAAGTACCGTTATTATAAGCACTCAGGAAAGGGCACAACATGTTGTTGCCCACAATATCTCTTGCAGTCAGAACAGTTTGGACCAGTTCTTTGAAAAAATATCACTTCTCCATACTCTAAGTAAAACTCTCTCTTAGTCTTATGGCTTGGTAGGGAAGGACTGAGTTTTGAAGCTAACGTTGTAGGTAGGCCATAACCAACATTAGGCTTCTAATTCTTCTTGCTGTAGACTGCTGGCTCTGAAATACAAAAGGGAGACAGTGTGGTAAGTGCTTTTTCAAGTTTTCATAAAAAAAGATTTCAAATATGAGCTAGTACTTCAGCATACTGTCCACCCTCAGCAATCTGTTTCTAGATTATTTTTAGAAGCAGAAGTCATAAACACAATTTAAATGTAATGGCCAAATCCTGATCTCAGCTGCATGTAAAAATAACTGCCCATATTGTAAGCCTAGTGGTTTTACTACCAAATAGCCAACTGCTGAAATCATTACAGATTGCTGATTTACTGTTAGATGAGCAAAATTCACATTTAGTGGATATTTCCTCATGGTAAGGATATTTGTTTACTTAATATTCTTCATCATCATAATATCTGTATATATTAAAAATGTAGAACTGAGCTTTCCAGCATATTAATAATATTGTCCCCTATTTGAGGAATAAAGATGCAAAAAAAATTGAATAACTTGACATTTACATCATAAGGTGTCTGTGGCAGAATAGGGAAATCTTCCTATGTTGACTATATACCAGTCCACAGCCTTAATGACAAAACTCTTCCTTTCTCTCAAAACCTAGTCCAGTGCAAATTTCAATTAATGATACACAGAAGCTCAAGAAACATGCTAACCAGTCAGCTTCATGACAAAGCAAGTCAGCATGCTCAGCTAGGGACTAAACTCTAAGATCTTTCTCCTTTGAGATTTAGAGATGCCTGTTTACAGCCCTTGTTTTTTAATTAAGTTTTTCCAATTAAGCTTTAAGCTCCAGTTTCTTTAAAGGGACTGAGCCAGTCCCCATATATAAACTCGTCAGTTCTGCCTGATCACCACCTTCTGTCAGCTGTGGGTAGTAGCCAGCAAGAGCCATGCACTAAAGTAGGTGTATGCAGAATTCCAGCATTCAGAGATGGGCCTGTTGTCCCTAGGATGAATGAGAACAAAGGAATTTTTCCTAGAGTGCCAAGGATTCAGGAAGCCATTATGTTATGTCAGGGTTGTGGGGATAATAGGGAGGAACATTTCATATTGTGTATTCTGGTTTAAATTATTCAGGCATGGAAAGCACACGTAGTCTGCTGGATGCACACATTCCTAAATAATTCTACACATTTCTGATATTTCTGCCATGCACAATATCTGAAGAATGCAGGGATGCTTGTCTCTTCAGAATTTAACTGGAATTTATATGAAGACGAACATTTAGATAAATATAAATTAACTCTCAAGCTGGCTAAGAAGAAGAGTGTCCTAAAATGTACCAGTACATGTTTTGATTAGAAACGAAGGAACATTTTATTATTCTACATATACAGACAATTCAAAACATATGCTCTGTACACAGTGTTTTGGGGCAAAGTTTCATCAGTAAAGCAAACTTGATTTACATTTAGTGACTGACTGAGGTGAGTGACCAAAGGAAACCTGTATAGTTTTCATGTTGTGTCTAAGGAATAACTTGAATGTAGAAAACTCTTGCTGGCAAACACAAATGACTGGTTGGCTGACTGACAGGATTAGGCTACTAATATAAAAATTTTTGCTCATGGATAAAACAAGGTTCTGAAGATAAAAATGCACTTTCTAATTAAGTGGGGATTGTTAAAAAGTCCTTAAAAGTTCATTTTTATGTTCTTAAAGTACAGAAAAAAAAATTTCTAGTAAATCTGGGAGAATTTGGCAAAGAAGAGAAGTCTAAAGGTCTGTTAGCCTCTGTTATATGTGTAATAATCGGGCATAGAAGGGAAGTCCTATCCTAGAGACAGAGTTCACTAATTCATTTCTTTAGCTTCAGTGAAGGTAACGGCATCCAAACAGCTTGAGTTAAGAGAAATTGGAAATCTATAGGGCACTAATATCAATGCATAGTTTTAACCTAAATCAGAACATCTTAAGGACACTATACAGCTTACACATTCTAAATGGAAAGCACAGATCAGATGGAAAATATTTTTCTTGGGGAGGGTTACATTTCATTCCAATTTTAAGACTTGGGTGATCTGAAACTTCCAGTGGATGAGTTGCTGACATTGATAGAACAGCTAATGCAAATGTTAATTTTACACATGAGTTCTGAAAACATTTGAGACCTATTATTTTGGAGACTTTTATATATTTATGGTGACATCGGATGGTGCTGAGAACATAGGCTTGCTCTTGTCTTCTTGGATACATTTCTGACAGCATGTATTTAAATTAATTTTAGAACTTCCATTGAGTTCGGTGGTACAGGCTCAAGTAGTTAGGCTGGAGAAAATCAAGAGCAGTAAAAATAATGCCAGCAAAGTAAGAAAAGAATAGTGGACAAATGGTCTAATTTTCTAATTTATTTTCAGATAACAGGGAGTGAGCTAGAAGAAAGGCACAGTCCAGAATTGAGTAATACATAAATATCCCATCCCTTCTTTAGTACTGGGAAACACTACCACACAAGGATTAAGAAGGTCAAGGAGGTGACCATCTAAACTTTTTTTTAGCAAGTTATTTTATGCTTGGTCCCTTCTAATAATCTAACATAGACAAGAAAGGTAAAGCAAATCTTCATTCCTTGGTGCCCAGAAGTCTCAGGCAGTCTCTAGGCAGTCAGTGCAGAAATGCTGTAAGGGCTGAGGGTGACTCCTCTCCACTGCCTCTGTCTGCCAGCTGTTTGCTATCGCTCCATTGCTGGAAGCTATCACTCCCACAGCAGGATCAGTGGAAGGAATTGTCTCATCTACTTCAGCCAGATACAACCACTTTATTTTACAGGGCCTTCAGAAGCAAGTACAACTTAGGAAATTAATGTTTCACTGACATAGATGAGGATTATTCATAACTTGACCTTTGGGTTCATCTGCAAATGGGCTTGTCTCCAGCAGAGATGTAATGAAGAAAAAACTGCTTAAGGTTCAGAGCACAGGCATAACATAAACCAATGTGGTAATTTTCTGCAGTGACTTTTGACCATGGTTTTATTAGCAGCATCAGCCTCAGCAGGCATGAACTGAGAAACCCAGTGTAAAATGGCAGTAATAAAAATCCTAAAAATCAGAACATTCTCTTTGTGGTATTTCTAGCTAGCACTCTTTTCAAATCTTATTTCTTTTGGCCTTATGCCATTAGGAACTGAAATAATAAGGACAATTAATCTTTCAGAATATGCGAACCAAAGGGGCACATAATGTAATAAAAGTATATTTCTTCCCCTGATTAATATACAAATGGCCATCAAATAGTGCAGTGCTTTCAATAAGATTATTTCTCCGGTGATTGTTTCTAGGCACATAATAGAAAGAATATGAATCATAACCTGTTATTTATGATTTATGAACCAATATGAGTGTTTATGGTATTGTGCAACCAATGTTCCTGATAATAAAGATATACAGTATAATAAATTCCTGACCTTTAGTATGATCATTCGTGAGAAGACTCACATCTAGAGTATCAGTATTTGCATAAGGAGTCATTGAATTTTTTACCTGTGAAGACTAGACAGGATGAAAATAAAAAGAGCAAATGAGCTGCTAGCAGAGACCCTTTGTGTGTAGGAATCACTGCAGTTATGGGGGTCACAACTCACTCCAATATTTTCATGGTTTGATAGGCCATTTGTTTATATCTTTTTGGGTAGGTGTAGCTAATAGGTCAAATTGGTGTGACTGTTTTGGAGAAAAAATATTCCCAGTCTTGGGGGAATTTTAATTTTTGTTTCTCATTTCTGTTTTTACAAGTCAAGTATTTTTTCCATTTTACTGATCTGTAAAATAAGCATTAAAATTTGTAAACTGCAAAAACTTTTTAATGTTATTTAAAGTGTACAGCATGTTGAAAACATGGTCTTTTTCTAGTCCATACTCATTTTATGTCCAGAAAATCCCATAATCCAAAAATCAAAATGTTGTGTTGTATTGATGCTAAAAACACATAACAACAGGAGCTCAAAACATGGTATATTTAAGAGGGTAGGAGGAGAATTCAGCTGTGTAGCTTCTAATAAGAGAATTAAATTTTCCCATCTATTCCTTGATGAATGCAGGAAAAGAGTGGTTTTAATCCACCCACTAGTCTGCATGGGACCTAGACACCTACACTAACAAGTATTGATACTGTATTTTCAAAGCTCATGGTAACATCTCAATTAAACAGGAAGATTTTACTCTTGAGTAAAAGACTGGGAGCTTGTAAAACTAATGATTTTTCTCTGTAATGACACAGAGTCTCCGAACTTTATAAATGTAGCACCAGAATTATACTAGGAAATTATAGGAAGTACTGAAATCTAATTTTTAGTGCCCTCAAAAGTTTTGCTATCTTTAAAAGTTCACATCAGTGGAAAATGTGAATGACTGTAAGTGGTATTAGCATCAGAGTATGCCTAATTCATAATTACCTACTTTGTGCATAGCAACAATTTACAAGCCCTCCATTCACTGGCAATTTGAAAAGAACTTTCAGATGGAATATTTGGTAAATTTCAAATAGACTAGAAATGCCTTGAAGGGACAGTTATATATTGTGATATTTATGCCAACATAAAAGATTCAGTTGTTTAGAAAATTAATGCCATCAGACTATTCAGAGTATTTAGGAAGAGTTCTGTTTATTTCAACTTAGAAATTTACCATAAATAAATTTCTCAGTTACAAAAAACGTTACCTATTCTGATACTTCAAAATTCTACAATGCTTGTGTCCATAACTTGCAATCTTAAAATTTTCATTTTTATCTTGTTTGTTTGTTTGTTTTTAGGTACACTACTCCACAGATAGAACAATACTGAAGAAAATCCTTCACTATCACTTTTGCTGTATTTTGCATGAAAATCTTCTCTACCACTGGTGTTCAGAATAAGTTCAGATATTTTAAACCTTGGAAAATGACTAGGCTTAGATTTTTTCTGGATCATTTTATAATGATCTGAGAAGTCCATTTTCTAAATTACATGGATGAGTTGCTTTTGAATTTGTCTCTCCATGCTTGCAATGATTTTTCCGGTTCACTGTTGCTCCTTCTGAACTAATCCCAGCCTTTCCCAGAAGAGACAGCAGAGTGACTTGGGTTAGTAACTAAATAAATTGTTAAGCTAATAAACTGTTAAAGCAATGAACTTCAGGGGAAAAAAAAAAAAAAAAGGCTGAGTAAAAATTTAGTCAGCTACTAGTCTGCTAAGTACTAATTACTAATACACAAAATGACATTAAAAATCAAGCACTTCCATTGCAATGATTTCTGGCATAAAACCATGTTTTGCATTTATTACAGGTCACATGCTTTCATCAGTCTGACTAAGGTGAAAGACGGATAATTATTACTTGTACGGTGTCAGTCTGATCCTAAATCCTTAGTTTTTCTAGCATCAGCTTGTTCTATCCTTGTGATTGTATGTTAGACACCTCTGGGTGACTGCTTTTATAAGGCTCTTATTACAAGGAAGGCCTTCTTTAATAACTGATTTGAGCATGTGTGACTTTGTTTGCATGTCTATAAAAATACTAAGATAGAAAGGGACTAATGAATTAGGCCAAATCCCATAGTAGGCTAAGGGCAGGGAGTTGTGAATAGTGTGATCTGTGATATGCAGGCATTCTGTACCCTATAAACTCTGAGGGAATGTATTTCTTGGTTTTGGTAACCAATACATTTACCCATGTGCTGCTTTCAGTGCAATGATGTAGACCTTGGTTATCTTTGGCTCTTCTTCTGTATATACAGCCAAGAACAGAGAAGACATTTCTAAAAATTCAGGGCAGTGTAGAACTTTACCTTTTCCCCTATTTTTCTTTCGCTGTTCCCTGGAGTCCAAGAATGGGTTCCTGAAGGCACTGGACTATAACTCAGCAAACAATTCTTAGCTGTCCAGTGGGACTCCCTCTGCACACTGCTGTGCATCCTTGCTACTCACTTTTACTGGCAGCCACTGGAGAGCCGGGAGACAACTTGCATTTGTTCATTTCTTCTCAATGCTTCTAAAGAGATACCTGGTACAACGTGTGAGATGCTGCTGCTTAAAGTACATTAATGATCTACTCTTTAAAATTCTTGTCTGATTATAATTTGGAGAGAGTAATCTAAGTGTCATCAACCACTTTTATATCTGAGACAGTGAAAGGCAGAACTTGTCACACAGCCAGCTTCTTAGGTTCCAAACCCTTTATTTGGGTCATTTCTAATATGCTGTTGAAAGATATCTGTCATCAGTACTTTACTATCTGTTCTCCATGTAGGGTTTCTTGGAATGAGTATAATTCTTTGTGGGAGGATAAAAGAAAGCAACTGTTTTTATCTTTTCAGGTGAAATAAAAAAAAGGTTTTGTATCTTACCTAATGAACACTGGACTTTACAGTAGCTCTGCTTCTTATTCTTTTCTTTTGTAATTAATGTTTTTATAACATTTCCATAGTTCTTCCCTAAATCTCAGGGAGGAAAAAAGGAATAAGAATTAAGTACAAGCCTGTGTAAGTACCTTGGGTCATGGCTTCAGCTTTCATTTGGGACCACACTTGGAAAAGTTACCATGACAGAGTATTCTGAAATTTTCTGTTTGCTCTCTTCTGTTCATCACCTTCTCTTTATTTCCTGAACTTTCCCACTGTTTGCTCCATTCTCTATAATCCCTCAAACACATTGCTTCATTACACCACTAACATCATATTCAGGCTTCTACACAAAATCTTACAGAAAAGTCCTGATTGCTACATTGGTGCCATTTTTCAAGTACAGGTTAGTCAATGAATAAGTTTTGAATCCTGGATGCCAATAATATTGTTCTACTCAGAAATTTACTCTTCTCCTTCAACATTAGTGTACAGGTGTTACCCTTGTTTCTGTCTACTTCAGTTGCATCTGTCTCTGCCAATGCTAGCCCCCCTTACTACCATCCTGCAGAGCAAGAGAAGTCAATAGGATCTTCCATTAATTTTAACTATCTTGTTGCTGAAGCAGAAGCTACCTCTTTTTTCTTGGCAGTCTGATAAGTGGAACTTCTGCAGAAGAGAAGAGATAGAAGTCTGGCTTCTTCCCATCCTCAGCAGTGCTGAGAGAAAATTGTGGTTGGTAGAAACACAACTCATTAAAAAATCACCGAGAAGATAATTAAGCAGGTTACCTACAGAGGTGGTGTAGCCTGACTGCACAAAGCCCTTAAGTAACCTGGTCTAACTCTGGTGTTGGCCAAGCTTTGAGGAGAAGATTGGACTATGTGGCCTTGGATATCCAATCCTCACATGGTTTTATGCAGTCATGCTTTGCATGTCCCATCAGGGCACATGCACCACCAGGCCATGGGTACCCTTAACTAAAACACTTTGTGCTGCAGGGTGAGTGCTATTCCCCCTGTACCAGACTAAGAGTCACACAGGGGCCCTACCAAGTAATCCATTTCTGTCTCTACAGTGGCTCAGCTTGAAAAAACAAGGTGGGTTTTTCAAAGGTATCTGCTGATGCAGTAGTCAGGAAACCTTCTGACATAAGGTTTAACCCTGTCTTTTCCACAGGAGTGGACAAAGAAAGAACTAAAGATGTCTTGGGTGCATAAAGAATAGTGTTTCCAGCAGGTCAAGGGAGGTTCTCCTCCCCCTCTGCTCTGCCCTAGTGAGACCCCATCTGGAGTTTGAGCTAGTTCTGGGCTCCCCAGTTCAAAAGAGAGACAGGTGAATACTTGAGAAAGCCCGATGGAAAGCTACGTAGATGATTAAGGGACTGGAACATCTCTTTTATGAGGAAAGGCTGAGAGACCTGTGGCTGTTTAGTCTGGAAGAGAAGACTGAGAGGCAATTGTATTAATATTTACAAATATCTGAAGAGTTGGTGTCAAGTAGAAGGGGCCAATCTCTTTTTAGTGATGCCCTGTGATAGGACAAGAGATAATGGTCACAAACTGGAACACAGGAAATTCCACTTCAACATGAGGAAAAACACACATTCACAGATTTTTCCATGGATGCCTAGATATAATAATGGCAAATTCTATGTTGTTATTGCTTTTTTAGTAGGCTTCTTTTAAAATTCTTATGACTAACATCCAGAGATGACACATTTAGACATTTGTTCTTTAAGAATAAAGAAGTCTGTACTTTCAGTAACAAAAAGCTTTTGTACTTGGAAGTCAAGTAGTTGCTTGTTGTTGTTGTTGTTATTTTACTGATTCTATTTTTGTCTGATACACCCCTAGGAGCAAAGTCAGGGTACTAATTTCTTTATGATGAACAAACTGTTTTGTTAGATTGTAAACTTCCTGGAGAAATGTGTGTCTTTAAAGACCTAAGATAGCAGAAGTAGAAAACTTGCTCTTCCATTTGAAGTGATGTCTTGGTTTGATATCATGTGGTTGGTATGTTATGTAACCTACAATATAAGTGCCAAAGCAGAAAAAAAAAAAAACAAACACTAAGTATAGCATATGTATGTACATACAAGTCTGATGAAGCCACCTATATTCAATATGTAAAGCTTCAAAACAGCACACAAAATTATGACAGGGTCAGACACTTTTTACTAGCAAAATGAATAGTAACACAATAGTTAGAAGACTGGTATTCATTGTGAAAAATAAAAACATTTTCCTTGTTCAATAGTTATTCATTCCCAACCTAAGGAAAAGCGTTCAACAGTGATATATCCCACAGTATTTCTAGCAAATCATTTCACCATTCTGCGCTAAGGTTTCCTCACCTATTCAGTGGAATAAAGATTTATCTTTGAAATACTTTGTGGCCAATGCATTTGACAAGTGTAATCTTCAGAAAGATTTAGTATCAATTTCTTATAAAAAATTGTGAGATGATGCTACCACTATCGATTCATGTTAATATTCAGCACTGCTGGTATATGAAATCAAAAGGAAATTATACAGGCCTAACTCCCACTGAGAAGCAGCTCAACGTGTCAGGAGTCCCATATTGCCTGAGTCTTTCTGTTCATCAGTTTCTCACCTCTCCTATGGAGGAATGAAGAAAGCAACTTTTGTACTAATGTGATCCTAAACTTCCCACAGGATCTCTGGAATTTAACCCTAAGATAAGGAAAGATGGCCTGTTATAGATTAATTAATTTTTAGAACAATAAAACAGATGAAAGAAATCTTCCTAGTGTTTCTATATTAAAACCATAAATTCTATTGGAACTAAAACAGTAGCCCTGAGAAAGTTGCTATGTCTTTATTTAAACAGCTCATATAATGAAGAATATACCTAAATAAATCTCACAACTCAGATTCCCAATGTGGCAAGTACTAAGGATAAGCAGTAGGAAAGTTAAAGATTAGTTAAGTGATAAAAATATGGGCAAGTTCTAATTGTAGAAACATTACAGTAATGAAGCTAACAAATTCTGTCTTCTGAGAAAGGAGCAGAGTTGAATTCATCTGTTAATATCAACAGACCTAAAAAAAAAAAAGTCTTCATGCCAGAAATCTGCAAAGGTCTACACAATTTCATTATCTCACCCACTTCTGGTCAATCTATTTGTAATTGTTCTGATTTTACTATTATACTTCTCAGAAAGTTTTCAGAACTTAAAATAAAGATATTAAAATATTGAGAAATTAATTATAAGATTATAAAATTATCATTAATCTGCTTTGTGATTTTTAGTAGTTTTTCCTCTTCTGGGCTTTGGCCATGTCCTGAAACCAAACCAGCTTTTGTGGAACATAGCTTATATTCATGACATATTTGATAAGGTGCAGTGAAGTGTATTGTAATTATACAATTTGTCAAAAGAACACTCAAAGCAAGTTGTGTTTGTTTGCTATATCAACTGTTGCAGTTTAAACCATATGTGACCTAATAACAGGGATGTGAACATTAATATCCACTTACTGTAGCCTATTTCTAAACACTTTTGAGATGTGTTGAAATGCTAAAGGACATCACCATGCCCTTCAGAGACATTCATAAAATAGGAGGCATTAGTTGAAAAACACCGACCTTGACAAAAAAACACACATATTCCATCTCTACCAACAACAGCACTCCTTGCCATATATTGATATCAAGAATTTTCCTGAAGAGGAGTCACTAAACACAAAGGTAGGTCCTTTGTAGAGACAGGAATGTGCCCCATGTCTACAGGAATAGCATACAAAAGCTTGGGGAAAAACAATCCTCTAAAAATACTGTTGAGCAACAGTGCGCTTAGAGTGCCAGAAAATTATACTTAGGCTCAGGGATTTGCATAGCTAGAGACATAAACAAGAGACAAGTCCCCAACTGCAGGTTAAGATATGCTCTGAAAGAAGGACCTTGTTCTCCAGTAAGACTCTATACTACCACAAGGATAGGATGTTCTATCTTAAATACATCTTTAGGGTACACCTGAAGTGTTTGGTTTTTTCAGATGAACATGGGAGAGAAAATTAATTTTTTGTATTTTCCGGAGCATATTCTTTGGCTGTAGCAATGTCATGCTCCCTGGCAATCTACTTGAGTGATTCTGTGCCTGTATTTAAATTGTGGTCTTTATTTTGTTTCCCTTCATCCTGAATATAAAGCAAAATGGAAGTGTCATAGTTTTGCATAAATCATTGGTGGTTTTTGCAGTTGAAGGGAGATGGCAATTTGCTATGAGAAGTTGTTAGTAAGGTATCTCCCTTGACCTGAGTTTATATTGCCGCATTATTTATTTTGAGTTTTGTTTTTCTCAGTGTTTCTTAAAACTTGGGGGTTTCTAGCAAGCCAATTTATTATTATATTCCCCTCCAGAAGGAAACATGAAAATGGCTTCTTCAGTATTGCTACAAGGCTTGAAGAGGACCCAAACCTCGAATCTCATATTCCTGAATATGCAGCCTAATTCCTAGGATATTACAGAAGACACAGTCTCCATGGATAACACCACTAGTTTTAATTATAAAAATGTGAGTCGTGATTAATTAAGTAATTTCACAAATGATAATTTGGGGTTCTGAGTATCTGAATGTCAAAAATGTAACACTAAGTCAGATGGAAAGTCTGTGCCAAAGAGTGGGATTTCAGATGTACCTCTGTGCTCAGTATTTCTTACTGATTAGCTCTAGGCAATCCGCAGATCAGTCTTTGTCATAACAACCTTTTACAGGTATGTGCACAACTGACAAGAAGATAAAATAGGTAGTTTATCCATGCAGTCATACTGCAGATCACTGCAATGGGATTGTTTCCATGAAAGATGTTCTTGTACCTACATCTGCAAAAAACTGACCATTTTACCTCTTCATTCTATTCCTTCACCTTTTTGAGAAAGGTCTGTGGGATGGAGATATGTTATTTCGGGACCTTCCTTGGTGTTCTTTGGCCTGAGTTTCTGAAGTGAACTTCTTAAAAAAAGGTCCTGAAGTTATCACAGTTCTTAGTGATACAGATTATGCTGTTAATGTTTAATATCGTTTTTTTAAAACTTTTTTTTTTTTTCAGCTAATGCTTAGGATAAGGAGATCAAAAGATGAAGTAAAAACATTTCTGTTTCATTTATTTGAAAAAATGGATTCAAGCAGTTTTGCTCAGTAAGGAGACATCTGTATTTCTTTCATGTAATATTGTATTTTAGAAATATTTTATAAAGTTCAGGTTCTGTAAATACAGTAAGAACTGGACAACAAGATGCTGCATCTTTGCTCATGCTTCCAATCCTTTAATACAACTCATCGCTTGCCTCATAATATTTCTCATTAAGCTTTTTCTATGGCTACATTTCCAGTATTTATCTTACTGTTGTTTTGCATTTTCTGCCCCTACTCTTTCTTATTTGTCTCTCTTTCAAAACCACATGGATCAGGAGAAGAGAAATTAAATGCTACTACAGCAATTTAGATAACAATCATTTGTAAACCAAGGTACAGCAATCATGGAAGATTTACTTTGCTACTATTATTGAAACAGATTTTGTGTTACCAACTCAATGATTATAGCCAGTTATGTGACTTAAGGTTGATGAGAATGACTTTGTAAGAATGTAACTCATGAGTCCGTACATAATGATTTATGACTGTATTTATTTTTTCTTGCTTTATCTCTTGATTTCCTGTCATTTGCTTCTGCATCCTTGGCAGCCAATGTGTCAGAATTGCAGTAGAACACATAATAAGTAGAAAAGTGTGATGCAACAGTTTCTCAGGTAAAAAAAAATGTAGCTAAATTACTAGAATTCTCATTGAAGTGTTTATATTTTGCATCTCAATTTTTCAGTCATCGTTTTCAGGTAAAAATTATTGCATTGCATGATGTGTTAATGTGGCAAACAATACAAGACAGTAAGCCCTTCCAAAATTCTGTAATAGATCTTTTACTGGGCTATGGATAGCAATAACTTTACTGTGGAAACAGATGATTTATCAA
>JANIJG010006939.1:36390-63791 GCA_024611175.1 Megaceryle torquata | reverse complement strand
ATTTATCAATTGAAAATACATTCGGGGGGGTGGGGGGGTGGGGTGGGGAGGTGTTGCTTTTTTTTCTCGAAACAAGATAGGTGGCCAGAATGCTTTTTGTATGTATCTCTTATGTATGCCCAATGTCTGGCCTCAGCCTCATAAAAAAGACAAAGCAATGCTGAAAACAGGAATGAAACACGGGGTAATTGAATTAACAGATGGAGAGTGTCAGAACTTCCGCTGTGTACCGTGAAATAAAAAGTTAAATGCAAAATGGAAACAAAAGAGGACTGGAAATGATTCTGCTACTTTAATGAAGGAATTAAAACTTCCCTTAAAAATATTGCACAAGACCTTTGTTGCAGATGACTTGCTTTTGCCTTCTGGAGACTCATCTGAAATGGAATCTCATGAAATTTTAATTGGATGCATTGTTTTCTAAAAATGTACAACATTTTTTTTTTGACAAAGATTCTAAACATTAAACCAAAACTATCATCACAACCCTTAAGGCACTGTACCTTTACTTAGACTGCTATATTAAAATATTGAAGTGATATTATGACAATTATTTGTAATGGCTTAGATCACTGAAGTCTTTTGTAATAGAACTATGATGATTATATCTGTACACTTAAATAAAGAGTGCCAGGAAATATTCCCAGTTACTAAAACTGGATTGTCTGTATAGCTAAACCGTTAGAAATGTCCATGACGCATTATTCTTCTGCAACAGCTACCTCACTTTCTGACAGCTCCTGGTGAGGCTCAGGGACTAGATGGAGCAAGGATCATTCCAAATAGGTTGTTTTTATCCAGCTATGAAATTTTTCATAGGCAGTTTTGGACATGGGCTATTGAATGCCAGTTGGCCTCATTACCAAAAGAACAATCCCAAGCACCTTTAATGTACTGCTGTTGACATAGTAATTTTGTCTATCCAATACTTTTGGTTATGTGAGAAGTCCAAACCCAGCTGTTACCACAAGGATGACAGAAAGTGGCAGACTTTTTTTACAGATTTGCCTTCTGTCTCCAGGTCCTTCTAAGACATGAAGTTCTCTGCACCTACTCACACCAATCTGGAATTTCACAGCTTTACCAATTCTAGACTGTAGCTTGATTAAAACCTGTTTAAAATTGTTTATTTTGTGTCAAGCAGTCCGTACTACATAATGGTACAACAATTTCTTTCTTGAGGAAGATTAAATAACAATCTCTGTTAAGAAACAGGCAAAACGTTCAAATATTTTATACCCTTACAGAACAATAGTGTACACATTTGTTGACAGCTAATTTTGTGTGTTCAAACACAAGCTTCATGAAAAAAACTTTATCAGATGATCCTCTCTTTGGACTCTCAATATGAGAAGAGGTGTTGGACGTCTTTTAGATAGTCCAGGAGCACTGGGACTTCTTGTCTCTGATTTTCTCTCCATCAAATATTTCCTCCAGTCTGCAGTTCCCTACTTAAAGAAAACTGCCTTTTTTTATAGATCACATGCTTCTGAGTCCTCTTACCATGCACCTTCTACAATTGGGGCAGGTGTTCTGCATCCTCTTGCCAGCTACCTTGCCAAGACAGATATACTTTATTTAGAAAACTTTTGTTGTTTTTATTGTTTTTAGAAAACTTTGGTTGTAATCTTGAGCCTCATGTGTATGGGAGAGTGCTCTGAGACCTTTTTCCCCTGCTCTCAGATAAACATGGAGAAAACACATTTTGGCATATGAATATTTATCACCCAACATAAGAATGTGCATTGTGCTCAGTACAAATATCTCTGCAAGCAGAACTTATGAAAATAAAAAAATAAAGCATACTTAAATAACAGCAGTAATACTTCCTTTCAGTATTTCATAAATGTTTCACAGAGGCAGTGATTTGAGACATTTATATTATTTTCAACACTCAGGTGCCCAGAGGAAGTGATGAAAACTCCATTATTTAACAATTATAAAATACGATTAATAAAGTGCTAAGAGATTTGGTGTATAAAACATTTTAACTTTGAGAGGAGGCTGAATGACCTTCTCCATTTCAAACATCTACAATTGTTGACATAAATATCATCACCACTGTGTATTTAGAAGGATGTTAAAATACCATTTGAAAATGCTCATTATGATTTAGAGACATCTAAAAAGATGGGAAATCTTACATGAGTTTTAAAATCCATATGAAAAATAAAATTTGGTTTGGAGCAATAATGGAAGTCAATATATCTTACAGAAAGTTTTCAGTTGATTTTGGTGCCCTTAAAGATGATTACTTCTAGCAAGAACTGTATTCCTTTCAAATAAGTTTTGAAGGTATTGTTGAGAGGATGTTTTTTCAGATGTTTTGTTGCTTATAATTCATTTCAGAGTAAAATAATCTATTTTTATGGTTACATGCAGTTTTTGTTTTGAAGAAAATGTCCCTACTTGTAGGTACTACTAAAAGGAATCCATCCAATTTGTGGAAGAAAGTTCAGCTTGTGTCAGAAATAAATTAATTTACACTTACAGACAACATTTATGCCTAAAAAAATGGACTGAAAGGTAAGCAAAACTGCTGAAAGTTCTGTAACTATCAACAAGAAACACATTAAAACAAACACCTCAAAACCCCACTGACTTCTCCTAGAAGTTCTATAATGCAGTTCATAAATCAGTATTATTATGAAATATTTTAGGACTCCCATTAATGTGAGATATATGATGAAGTATGAAGTTAGTGAAAAGGAAATGCTGTTATTTAACAAAACCTTGGAATAAAGGCTGCCTGATTAGACTGCAGGTTTCCAAAAAGCATCTTAAGTGTATCTTAGTTATAGCTTCAGGCACTGATACTGTTTTCAGCTGTGAGCAGAGTAATCATAGAATCGTTTCAGTTGGAAAAGACCTTTAAGATCATTGAGTCCAACCCTTAACCTAACACTGCCAATCCCACCACAAAACCATGTCCCTGAGCACCTCATCTATGTGTCTTTTCAATACCTCCAGGGATGGTGACTCCACCACCTCTTCGGGTAGCCTGTTCCACTTCTTAACAACCATTTTGTTTTTTCCTAATATCCATACTAAACCTTCTCTTATACAACTGGAGGCCAGTTGTTCTTGTCTTATCATTTGTTACATAGGAGCAGAGACTGATGACCATGTCACTACAACCTCATTTCAGTTACTATCACAGAATCATAGAATGCCTTGGGTTGGAATGCACCTCTAAAGGTCATTTAGTCCAGTCCCCTGCAGTAAGCAAGGACATCCTCAACTAGATAAGGTTGCTCAGAGCCTTATAAAGCCTAGCTGTAGAGAGTGATAAGGTCTTCCCTTAGCCTCGTTTTCTCAAGGCTAAACAACCCCAGTTCCTTCAGGCACTCCTCATAAGACTTTTTATTTAGACCCTGTCCTAGAAGTAGATCAGGTTAGTCAAACAGGACCTGCCTTTCATAAGCCCATGCTGACTGTGTCTGAACCCTTGGTTGTCCTGTATGTGCCGGATGATGGTGCTCTGACTTATGTGCTCCATAAGGTTCCCCAGCCCTGAGGTTAGACTGACAGGTTTGTAGTTCCCTAGATCCTCCTTCTGCCCCTTCTCGTAGATGGGTGTCACATTACCTAACCTGCAGTTAGCCAGGACCACTGATAAATGAGGGGAAATGCCTTTGTGAGAACTTCTATCAGCTCCCTCAGTACCCTTGGGTTGTTCACCTCCAGCCCCATAGACTTGTGTGCATCTTAGTGGAGTAGTAGGTCACACACCACTTCCCCTTGCGTTATGGGAGATTCATTCTGCTCCCTGTCCCTGTGTTTTGACTCGGTGGGTTGTGCACCTGGAGAACAACCGGTCTTACTATTGAAGACAAAGGTGAAGAAATTGTTAAGTACCTCAGCCTTTTCTTCATCCTTTGTCACTATGTTTCCCCCTTCACCCAATAAAGGATTCTTCTTAGTCCTCATGTTGCTAATGTATATATAGAAACATTTTCTATCGTTTCTTATTTCAGTGGCAAATTTAAGTTCTAGCTGGGCTTTGGCCCTTCTACTTTTCTCCCTAAATAAACTCACAATATCCTTGTAGTCAGGTGATCCTTCTCTCCTGACAACTCATCTATTTGCACATGGGGACAGCTTAATCCTGTGACTTTACATTTTTCTTCTTGAAGTATGTCCAGCCTTTCTGGACTCCTTTGCCCTGGGAAGGACAGTATCATCAGACATGTATTTCTGCTTAACACAATAACACAAGTTATGTCAATTGCTGATGTTTTGATTAAATCAATGAAGACCAAATATGTCTGATATACTAGTGAGCGATGCCAAAAGAACTGGAAGTTTGATAACAAAAAAAAGAAGAGGAAGGTAAAGCCAAATAAATAAATACATCAATAAATGTGGTCTGGAGCCACCAAACTCACTTCCAAACAAAGACCATACCATTGTTCATGTTTCTGATGGTACTGGTAACTGTAAACAAGCCAAGTCTCACAGACAGTGTTAACTTTAAATTCTAGGGGTTGGGGTTTTTTTGATGCATGCTGTCATCTGCTTCTGAATCCTTTTCCAGATCATGTCCTTGTTAGGAACATGTTATGATACTCTTGGAGCCATTCACTTTAATTTCCTTAGCACAGAAACTGAGGTGTGGAAAAGAAAGAGGGAGAAGGGCCTCTTATAGACCAGCACCTTAGTCTATCACAGAACTAGGATGTGGTTAGGGCACCTAACCTAGTCTTCCTGGATAGGAAGCATTCTTGGGAGTATACATGCAGGTGATTTATATTACAAACAAAAAAATAGTCTGATCATAGTTTGGACTATCTTTAATTGTCTGCCTTGTCTGAATCCATAAAAAAGTCCACTGTAAAGACACGTAATCTTTGAAGGAATTAAACCCAGAAACAGCAGCTATTTTTGCAGGTGGAATTGACTTTTTTCTACAAATCATTGGTAGATTTATGGGAAACTTGTAAAGAAACTGAGGGCTCCTAATATAGTAGGACATACCTACAGCTTCATACTAAAAATTTATTAATTTAAATCCCCAGAAAGGACCTCCAAAATTATTAATGCATGTGATCCTGAGGCAGAGAGAATAACTTTCTGTTAAGTATGAAACTTCATTCACATAACTTAGAAGACTGGCTTGCTTAGTATGTTTGGCTTTACTGCTTGTTTCATCAAATTAGTGGCTTCATGACTGCAGTTCTTTTAATTTGGCCACCAGGGATGTGCTGAAGTTCTGATGCAAACTGCTTAGAAAATACTACCATCTTGTAAAAGCTGGTTCTGTAACCCCATGTGTCAGACTGTAAATAAAATAATCACTATGCCTTGCTAATCCTGCCCACTGCCTTCTAGTTGAGAAGCAAGTCTAAATTAACAGATCCCCTTCTTGCTGCTTGGACCCTTCAGAACTGAAATACTTTTTATTAGACTGTTTTTTTCAAATGACCCAACAAAATGTTTAGGTATAGGCTTTATTTCTAACACATGAGTGTTAGTCCTTTAAACTTACACTCACATGCATAAAGCTAAGCATGTGTTGAAGGGTTTTGCTGAGCTGAGGTCTCAGGACTCTACCTATGTTGTCCACAACTAGTTTTAACTCACCTCTGGGACTACTTTTTTCCACAGAAAAGGAGTAAAAATGTGATACCCTGCAAAAGAAACACCAAGAATCCTCCTTTTCACTGCTTCTGTTGAACTAATTAGTGTAATTAAGTTGAGACTCTATAATGAATTTAGCTTCTGTTTTCCAAGATGAAGACAGAACTGGTCCTTAGTTGCCATATACTTCATTGACACATCCACATAAGCTATGATTTAGACTGTGTAAGGTATCATTTTACATATCTACCATACAGGTATTTAATAAGAATATTCTAGACAAAACCTTAGGCAGGTGTCTGTTATCACTAAAAGTTGTTCATCTTTCCTTGCAAAACTGTTCCTATCTTCTAGGCAATTAATTAATTTATCTCCTTTTTTTTTTTTTTTTTTTTAAATATATCCAAAATTATGTTTTAATACACTTAAATTAAATTAGACTGAATCTTCCTCTGAAGTGAGTCCTCTATACTTGTAGTACTGAATTGCACTGGTCTTTTTAATGCTTGTCTCTCACTACCCTTGCTAAAGTAATTAACTTTTCCTTTCCTGCAGACTGAAACTAAGCTTATTTGCCTTCAGTTTGCCAGACTTTTACCTTCAAAATTCTTTCTGACTTTAGAAATCTTTCTAGACTTGGGCCTCTGCGTACAGACTATCACTATTTGTCAGAGGTCATCTACCTCAGCAGCCTGTGTCCTGCTGTTGCTGCCATCTCCAAGTCTCCTCAGGAGCAGTTGCAGGCTCCCAGAACCTTATATTTTGATCCTGCCTTCCTCTTGAAGGGTATGTTACCCACTGTTGACAGCTGCCATATGCATGACACAATTATACAAAATCAACAAACCTTATTGTCACCAACATTTTATTTGTTCTCACTGCTGGGCTGAATCTTTCAGATAATGCAGTCAGTTGACTGAGAGGCAGGGGTCAGGAACTTTTAAAACTGAGATCATCAAAAGTGCCTTCTTTACCAATGTAAGGTATTGGTGAAGCACACAGTTTTTGAGAAAAGTTGGAAGATGAGGGGATGAAAAGCATCAGTTCATCCTTACCTGAATCCAAAGGCATGAAGGGTATAGATAGCAATTGTGCTTTAATGATTGGCAGTTCTGTAAAATTGTTAATGCATTACAAAAGTGTCTTGGCCAACTCAGTAGGAGTGTTGAGAATATCATAATCTGGCAGTGTAAAAGGAAAAGCTGTAAATGCATTTGCAAATGTGTTTTAATTACACAGGATATCTTCCATCACCTCCTCTTCAGGTTAGCTTGTGCCTGTTTGTGTTGGCAATCCAATTGTGTAAACTATATTAGACAGACTGGATTACTCCAACATACTAAAGCTCAAACTGTTGAAAAGTCCAAGCAGAATCACTCTGGCAGTGAAGAACAAAGTTTGTTTTCCAAGGCACAAACAAACAGCACCTGCATTACCCAATATCTTTTTCCTTCGCTCAGGTAGTTCTTCCCTGGAAGAGTTGCAAATGTTACCACAATGTGTATCAGAGCAGGGTGTTGCAGATGCCCCTCAGACCATTTCTCCAACAGAGCACATCCCAGCCTCTCCACTGAAGTAGGACCTTCTGTGCCAAATGGGCTGGGAGCCCACACTGAGCTCTTACATCAGTCTGGCTCTTGCACATCCCCCCAAAAAACAGTCCAAGTCTACAATGTCTGCCAGGCCTATTTACACATTAAAGTGTACTGCTCATCTATCAATTTCATCATACAGCTGTGGAGTCTTCGTGGTATACCAAAATAAAATCACTGCTGGAGTGAGAGTGGGATAGTATCAGCACCACCAGCAACATACTCAGGTCAAAAACCATATGAGAACAGCTTGATGTATTTTCTTCTTTTTCATCTGGCTTTTAATTACAGATGTGTTGGCTTCCCCTGCTTCACTTTTTTATCTGCCTGCTGTTTCTCACAGAATTATGACAAGGAACAAAAGAATGCATTAATCCCAGGATCACAAGGACAAACAGAAGTCTGGAGGGTAGTCAGGGATGTGAAAACAGAGGCCTGGGGATGAGAGTAAACCTCTCCCACCAGGCACTCCCCTCATGAAGTAAGGGTACAGTAGTGCCCTGTCAGGGTGTTTAAATAGTACAAGGCATTCACATGCAGTCTGGTCCTTTACCCTTGTGCACATAAACCTCACCAGCAAAAAACTGAATCCCCTTGAGGTTTGAAGGGACTCAGACTTGGGGTTTTGGAAAAGCCTGAGGGGAAGATTGAGATCCACCTCTGCCTTCCTGAATGGTCAACCTCTGGGAAGTATCTTCATGTAGCAATATTTTTTCAGATCAAATAAAATACATGATAATTGTGGATGCCTCACTCTCAGGCACATTTGGGTAGGAACTTTTCAATGTGAACAAAGAAATCTGTTCTTCATTTCAATATTGAAGATGCAAGAAGGATATTTATCAACTTCCCTATTACACATTGAATACATACGTTTTTGAAAGCAATGAGAATATATATGCATTTTGGAGAAAGTCCTCAAGGAAGGAATTTTTTGGATCATAGCTAAATGATGTGAGAAGCTTTTACACAGGCCAAGAGGCCCTTCTTTTTCATTCATGTGAATTCTCAGTATTAGAAACATCCTCTACCAAGCTAAATAACCTTTCAGTAAACTAAAAAAAATACATGTAAAGGAAACAAAGTCTTGCAGGCATCTGAAATCTAAAGAGATCCCTGGAGAAAAATCTTGGGGTTTGTTTGTTTTGCTTTGGTTTTGTTGTTGATATTTATTTGTTTGGTTTGTTTCTTTTGTTTTGGTTTTTTTAATACACACAGACATATATATAAAAAACAAAACAAAATAAAAAACCCCCAAAACACCAGCTTTTGCCTGAGAAATGTTTATAAGCATCTGTGTATGCAAAGCATCCGAGTGAAAGGAGCACAAGTAACTGAATTCTGTATTTTGAAAATGTTTTTTTCCTGACCACGGTAAAGTATGAAAGGGTACTGTAGAAATTTCTTTCTGCTTGAAAAAGGCACCACAAGATGGCACCTTCTGAAGAGAGTATGTAACATCTGAATGGAAAAAAAAAAGTCCTTTTATAAAGGACTGTTACTGAACATATGGTGGACATGAATGAAAAATGCAACAGGGACTAAGCAATAAGATGGGAAAGCATAATGTTGTCTTTGGCATTTATAAATATGCAATCCATGACTGAAAACATTTATATACATGTTTAGCTTTGTGACTAATCCAGTAGCTCTACTGTACATGTATATGTTACATACTTACAAACTTACAATGAATGCCAGGTCTTAAAGTACATTTTTCAACCCTACATAGTAGATTTGTGGATAGGCTACTGAGACCCCAAAATCTATACAGCAGACAATGATAGCTGCAAAATACAAATGCATCTCAGTTCTTTTATTAGGAGATCAAAATTGTATTTTAGTGAATTATTATAAATTTGAATAAGAATAATAACATTTCTAGGGATATTTTAAAACTTAACTGGGAAGGACATGTAGATAAGAACTGATACCATTCCTCACTGCAGCAGCTTTTTCTATATAATGTATCTGAAGATGCGCGTGCACAAACACATCTCATATTTCACATACACAGAGGGCTTGTATGCAAACAGGCATACTTCTTGAAGGGCCACCTTCTTTTTCCACCTTTTTTTTATCTCTGAACTGTTAGGAGCATTCCTGAATCAAGTCGTTTTAAAGATTTTTTTTTAAAATACTTTTAAGGTGTTTGAAAGTACAAGTAAACTAATCACCTTCCCTGGCAAAACATCTTATCGATAGAATTGTATTTGGTAAGTGTGCCTTGAAGCATTATCATTTAGCCTCTCTAATCTCTACATTAACTGATGCCTAGCTCAAAAGAAGTGTTTTCATGTTTATTTGCTAAAAAATAGGCTTTTTATCTATTATATACACAGTGAAAGCCCAAAGTATGTTCTACTTCATGCAATGTGTATGCAGTGGCCTTCCTTCCCACCTCTGCCAAGGGAAACTCTCCTACCTCCAGGACAGAGAGAGATTAGGTGGCAGGGAACTGGAGGGAGGCAACAGCCAGCAAATCAACAGGCTGAAGTGGGCTGCTCATCCTTCTTCATACTCTTCTTCAGCAAACTGAGCTTTAACAGCTTCCTGGTCTTGAAGCTCCTGTGATGGAGGGTTGGGGTGTCAAAGTAAATTTAATTGTACACTGTCCTGGTTTTACAAATCTCCAGGGGAGCAGAAATGGGTGAGAATCAAGAGTGGTTTATGCAAGCTGATTGTCAGTCCCAAGGGAGATTTTCAAGAAACGTAGTTATCAATAGACCAATTCAGCAATTCTGCTATGGATTCCATTTTTGGGTCTAGAGCTTCCTGTGTCTTCTGACAAGTATGAATAGGACAGATGGTTTCCTGTTGGCATTGGTGTCTCTTTCTATTCAGAAAGCATTTCACTGTGTTACTGGTGAAGGAGAAGTTGGCATGATTTTTCAGATATTTACCATTGTGGCTGTCTGTTTGTCTGATGCCAGGAATGATGGCAATATATCTGTCTCCAGAAAATGAAATCTGTTCATTTAGACTTCCCCTTTTTACTGTGTACCCCTGCAGAAATAAAACAAATGCTTTGCAGTGATACTACTTAGGTAATTGGTCTCTGGAGATCTGCCACACAGGTCAGTGAAACACTTGAATGCCTCAGTATAAACCATTTAAAAGACCTTTTAAGTCAATCTTATTAGGTCATTGAATTAGAACATGGCAGAGATGTGGTTAAAATTGTGTGTTAATCTTTCCACTTCCACGTGCAGACTTCTATTTCAAGCACTTGATAACAATAAACCTCTATTAAATTTGTAATATTAAATTTAGACCCTAGAGAACATCCTTTACCTAATTATGAAATGTTTGAAATATTTCAAAGTCTGAAGCTGAAAATTTCTTGCTTCAAATAATTTAATTTACTATGTCAGTTCATAGCACATCCACTTGCTATGAGGTCCTGTCATAAAATCCAATTGCATCATAGAACACTTTACTAGCAAATTATCTTTTTTAGTATAATGAGATGAATAGAGAAATAACATTTCAAAAGAAAGCAGATTTTGTGAAAATTAGTTATTAAACTGTGTTGCCACTGCGTGTAGAATGATAGTCTTTTTCCTATATACTGTAATTATACATCTCTGAAAGACTATAGAGATAAATAAGATATTGTGTGTTTTTAAAAACATTGTCAAACACAACATTTGAATACTGGTCATTTGCCAAATTGTTGAAACTACATTGCTGGCAATTCTTCCTTATGATTAACAGGTCTTATTTGCAAGTATGAAATTTATGGTTTCTGATAATGTGATAAGATAATATATTTTAATTTGTGTCAAGCACAATAAACAAAAAATATATATACCTGAATTATTAACAAAGGCACAGCAAATCAGGAAAATAGGTAAATGCAGGAGCCACAACATTGCAAAACAAGATATAGAATAATCTAGTATAATCTGGGGTTCCTATCAGTCACACTGACCCCTTCACAAACTTCTAAATTATGTCAGCCTGTAAAAATTGATTGCTTCACTTTCTAGGTAAGTCAGTGGTATGTGAGTTCGCTGAACACAATGCCTTTATAATAGCCATTAATCTTCATGGAAAAAAATACTCTATGTGCTCTGGAATGCACTGCATCCATTCTCCTCTGAAACCTCATCTTTGTTCCTAGTAATTACCATCTGTTTCTAATTTCTGACTTTCTGTGTCGGTGGCAAAGACTATTCAAGCTTCTGTACACAATATGAGCTAAGATAGTTACTATATTTTTATATAGAAAGGCCATTTTTCTAAAAGAAATACATAAAATTTAACTTGTAAAGCAGAATATAGCATACTTCTACTGATGCCAGTTTAAACAAAAGTAGGAACTAGAGACCATTTACAGATCTTGCTGTGAGCAGCCCATACATTCTGCTTGTGTGTATGCCAATATTACAAAAAGTCCTTACAGAATGAAAATTTGTTGTAAGAACAAAAGAAAACAAAATGCCTGTATTAACACTGTTTTCCAACACAGGCATTTAATTAATGTACATAGCAGCCTTGCATAAAAGAGTCGTGTCATATTGCTCCTGCATGAAAACACTCATTGAGAAATCTCTAAGCTTTACACTTTTGTCTTTGAACCAAATTGGGCACTCTCAGAATCTCTATTTTAACATAAATCAGATGGCCAAAGGATCACACTGTAGCAGTTTTGTGGTAGAGGCCTCTTTCTTCCCTGGATTTGATTTAAACTCTTGCAAAGCTTGCAAACTTGCGAAGATTTTTTCAAAAGGATAGGCAAGCTTGGCCAGCAGGGGCTTCTATCCCAGGTTCCTTGTCCTGCTTGAGGGTTTACTTGGCTTGTTTGTTTTAATCTCAAATGTTAAAGGAAATCTACATGATGTACCTTTCTAACCCACATACCATCAACTTAAAAGTAAGAACTTCTTTACTACTGACATGTTGGGTTAAGCTTTAAGGAAAACATAACCCCCACCAGCAAGCTACTTGTGTCGCTGCAGATTCCATGAGAGATTCTAACAGTTAAAGAAAATATTTCAAGAATATGAGAGATGCGGATTTGGGGCAGTAGGTGGAAGGATTTCTTCCTTGAAGACAGCTGGACAGTACTGCCAAAAATCACACAATTTCTCTATCCAATGAGGCAAGAGCCTGCATCACTCTGGCATGTCAGGTAATTTTGGGACCTGATCCAAAACTCACTGAAATAAATAGAAACAACCCAATGGTGAATTTCCCAGTTGTCTCAGTTAAGCCTGTCTAGTCCAGGTATCTCATGACATCTACAATCTCTACACAAACATGAAAAAAAAAAAAAAGAAGAAAAAAATGAAAGAGATGGCAATCTTGTAGCATCCATAAGATTTTACTTGTTCATACATGTATATTCACATTATACAGGCCTAGAAAGCCACAGCTCCCCATTCTGATGTGCTGATAGACCCTGAATGCACCTCTGCCTCCAATGGGATTTCTGCAGGATCATCTCCTCTGGCAGCACTTTCCAGGGTTCAGGAGCACTGAAATATTGCTCTTGGGATCAGAGCAACAATGAGTAGGATAGATAATATACATGAGTAGGGAGATAACAGGTATTTGCCAGCCCACATATTTCATTTATTTCTCCCAGCTTGACAATGAGAATATTTTCTTAGATGGTGCCAAATTATTAGCTTATCTCGGCTTTTCTTTGAATTGGGATATGTATATCTTTGGGGAAATACAACTATAGATAAAAGAGTTGTTTGTTTTGTCCTTGTAATTACTAACTATGAATACATCAAGAGATTAAATAATGTGGAAAGGAAAGGGATATCTAAGTTAAAGAACAATGTTGGCACAAAATAATCATGCATAAACCCTCCAGGAACTTGGTCTGGAAACCATAATAATTCAAGTAATCAAAGCAATGCTATTCTGTAATTACTTTCCTGGGGCTGTAGTATGGACTAGAAATCAAACCAATTTTAAGATATATTTATGAACAGGATTAGATGAAGTGGTTTCTGAAGTAGTGAGGGACTTGAATCAATAACACAAGAAGTACTTTCTAGCATTGGATCATAAGATCATAAACTAAACTACTGCTGTTCTACTCTCCTTCAAGTAGCAACATGGAGCAAGAAACTAATTTCATGTCTCTGTTATCCAATATGTTTTGAGCTGGAGTTATCCTGGATAATAGTAGTGGAATATGCTGGCGAGGCCAGATTAGGTCTGAATCTGGCAGAAATTTATGCCTTGAGTTTCCTGCATCCATATCCTGAGCAAATAAATTCTAATACACCAGACCTGAGCTCTGGAGCTCCTGGCTGCCAGTGTTGGGCTTCTGAATATTCCAGGTTATAGGCAAAACAATGTTGTGAGACCACTACCCCACTTAATGCACTGCCGTGCTTGAAAATCTGAGGAGCTTAGTGCAAAGACCCATGCAGTTCTGCAGGTCTAAGCTTCTTAGCTCTAACTTAATGCCAGTAATGTCAGTCCCTGCTGACTTAATAAACTTAAGAAGCCCCTGAAGCAGGGCTGGACCTGGCCTAGTTGTGTGCAGCTACCTGGCTGTAATAAACTTTCTCAAAACACAGCCTGTTGCAAAAAGGGAGCACATCCCCCACTGTGGTTCTTCAGCGGCTAGAAGACACCTGGGTCCCCTGCAGACTTTTCTGGTGTCCAGTGAGTAGTGCTGGAAATAGATGGTTTCATTACCTGCAGATAATGTTATCCCTACAATTGTGATATATTGATGATAATGCATACATAAATTACACACCATACCATATACAAAATTTTAAAGCTGATAGACATTCAACTCCTATAGAACATCTTATATTTTCCTCTTTACTGTCCTGCTGAGCAGCAGTGTTTCTCTGCTCCAAATTGTTATTTTATTTTGATCCTCTTCCAACCTTAACCATCTTGTTTCATTCAATACACAGGATGGATGGGTGCAAAGATGGGTGATGTATAACCAGCATGCACAAACATCCAGTATTTTCCTTTATTCTCTCTCCTGGGGAAATGAAAATGAGAGTTCTTTTCAAGATTTTTTAAATTTGTTTTGTTTTGTTTTCTTGTTTTGTTTTTAGCTTTCTTCTTAATTAATTAATTTTTATTTCTTTCTGATGGAAAGACTAGCTTCCTGGAAAATTTCATGTTCTTGTGGGAAGACTGGTGGGTAGACGTTTTTCCCTTGATTTTTGTTTTATTGATGTAAATTGATATTTTTCTTTATCTGTTTTTCAGCAACAACTAAACTATTTGTCTCATATTTTCTGAAACTATTCAGCCAGAGGAAGACACCAATAACAGAAAATTTCACATATATGGTTTCAAATTGCAACGTTATAAATCACGATGTAGAATATGTCACACAATCTGACAATCCTCCCATATTCTTCATCCCCTATCTGCTCTCAATTTAATTTCAGTTAGTTTCGATCAAAACTTCAAGAGAATTTCCTTCTCTTGGGAAATCTTTTTACTGTTTTTAAAAGTCTTTTCTTTAGAGCAAAAAGAAAGCTTAATTTTAAAAACATTTCCCTGGAAATAAATTTTTCTTTCCCATAGCAAGTTCCTCTTTATTGATGAAGGCACTTAGAATCCTTGAGAGCCCTGACCCTAGGACCAGAAGATAAATGCTGAAAGACCAGGAATTCCCAGCCCTTCCATATGGCATAATTGTTTGTGAAATGTGCAACCTAGAAATTCAGAGTTCCTGAACAGGTTCTGACAAAAGAAATAGTTATACTGGCAGAAATCCTAGCTGGCCTTATTTTTACTGGCAATTCAAGTCACTGGTCTGAACTGTCCAAACAGCAGGTGATTGGAGATCATCTCTCTGGTCAACAACAACAAAGCTGGCTATTTGTGAGATTCAAACTGAAAAGCAGGTCTGTATTTCTCTCCCTGGGAGAGTAGGTGCTTAAAGGTAGTGGAAATGCTAGCCAAAGATGGTATCTGGACACAATCCTCCCTGAAGCTGCACGTCCTCTTCTGAAGACATGAATGCTAACTTTGGCAAACAGTCTCTCAGTCCTAGGTCACAGACCTAATTTCTCTCTGAGTCGCAAGGGATTCAGCCTCATAGCTCCTACTTCCCAGAAGAATACCACTAGGCTATACTCAGGATTGCAGAGCAGGAGCAACTTACAGTAACTGTCTGACATGAAAGGAATAAACAGCCAGGAGAGCAGGGAATGGGGTTATCCTGCACGATGAATAGAAGGAGAATGGTGGCTGTAACTCCCTATTGCTACTGCCCAGCATAGGTCTCCTGCCACCCTACAATTTAATGCAGTTACTTCCAGCCAGGGCAGGTCAGAAAACCCTGAGTGTGTCTCCAAGGCTAACTAATGAGTGATACAATCTAATGTCCAGGTCTGCTCTCACACAGGTAAGCTTTAGCTGAATTGAGTCCCCAAAGCAGATTTCAGCACAACAGAACAATATTGCAAAAGATGCCTTCATATTTTTCATGTGAGTATGAGAGTGCTGCATCTGTGAATTGAAATTACTAGATCAAAGGACTAAATAATAAGTCAGTGTAGCTAAAAGTCTCTAAACAAACCTGACAGATTCTTATTCATTTGCACAAGGAGGAATTTTAACATGTGTGTCTAACTGGCTTCATCTTTAGTAATGAAAAATGATAGGTAGATGGTTA
The DNA here is from genome assembly GCA_024611175.1 of Megaceryle torquata. NCBI lineage: Eukaryota > Metazoa > Chordata > Aves > Coraciiformes > Cerylidae > Megaceryle > Megaceryle torquata. Next base: position 47,993 of record JANIJG010006939.1, on the reverse strand, counting down.
ACAGTCAGTGCCAGAATCAACATTCTTTCTCTTCCTAGAAGATGAAGATTTAAAGATTTTCCCATCAGGAGATTAATGCAAGGATTTATGGATCCTGAAAAAGTTGGCTTAACCTGTATTATTCCTCTGCCTTTCAGAAATTTTTTTTATAGCTAACTTTTTAAATACAAAAATAGTTAGGCCTTCTTCAGGAAGTCCGTGAGACCACATTGAAAGCCTGCTCATTATCTTTTCTATTGTTTAACACTTTTTGTAGACTTGTTATAATACTTATCACTGGAAAAGCTGCTAGGTGACATACAGTAGTATAATATTCTGATCAGTAATGAAACCTAATTGCACTAAATTTACTCATTCAGAACTCTAGAAAGTTATTCAAATTAGTTTCCTTTCTCTGGCAGCTGTTTCTGCTTTCCCTCACCTTAACAGCAATGACCCAATAAGCATGACTCTTGATCCTTTCTGGTGTAAATGACATCAGAATTATGTCTTCATATGTTTATTTGTAACAGGATTAAGTTTTCTTATATATTCCAAAACATTTGAAAGGAAGGTAATCTTATGAATGATGGCAGTAAGAAAATATGAGTTCACAATAGCACTGTTTTGCCATGCAAAGATTAACTGTGGTCAGAAATTTATCACAATTAATAACAGTAATAAAAGGAGACAAGTTTAAAACAGAATAGGGAAAAAAATATTGATGACTATTCATCCAGCTAGGACATTTGCAAATCAGTTGGCCTTGTTGTAATTCACCTGAGGACATTTGCAAAACTGACTGAAATAATTTCCAAGCTACTAGCAATTGTCTTTAAGAACACACAAGGAAGTGGTGAAGTTCTGAGAGCCTGGAAAATTATAGATATAGAGCCTATCTTTAGAAATGGGAAAAAAGAAAGAGTCAGGGACTTGCAGAGGGATCATCCTAACATAGGTTCCTGGAAAAGTACTGGAACAATAATCAGCTAAACTATTTGTAAGCACTTGGAAGATAACAGGGAGGTAAGTAAGAGCCAACATGGATTTGTTGAGAATAAACCTCTCCAAACACTTCTACTTATGACAGAGTAGGAGTCTGTGTGGACACAAGAGAATCAACAGATGCCAGATATCTCTTGACTTCAGTTAGAATGTTGACAGTTTCTCACATAACATTCTCATAAGCAACTTTAAGAAATACGAACTTAGTAAACTATAGTAAGATCAGTACAAGACTAAAGGGTAATGGTAAGTAGGATTTCTATTTGTCTTACAGCTGGTTTAGGGGTTTGGATAGAGAGTGGTATTATTCTTTTTATGGATAACACCAAGTTGGGATGACCCTCAAACACACTAGTAGTGTAACTCTCATAGACTGGAAACATAGTGCAAAAAATAGATTGTAGGTCAATAAACATACTCAGGCATATAGAATAGTCTGTCTATATAATCTGATCAACAGTTTGAGTAGCAGTTCTTCATGAAAAGCTCAGAGAGTTATAATACATCACAAACTCTACATGAAACAGCAATGTCATGTGGCCGGGGAAAGATGCAAATAACATTCTGAGAAGTATAAACAGAAATTTAATCTGTAAGGTATATCTATTCAGTATGATAAGACCACACCAGGAATACAATTTTATATTTTCAAGTTCTTTATTTGAGGGATGTATAGACTATTTGGAAAAATTCAGAGAAGAATGATCAGAGGTCTAGAAAGTATGATCTATGGAAAAAAATATGCCAAAGGAATTTGGAGTGTTTAGACAGGAGAAGGGGTGTCTGATGGGGGTGATAACACTCTTTAAATATGTAAAAGGTAATAAATAGAACAAACCATTCTATCTTTAGCAGGCTGAGACTGTAGGCACTGTAGCTCAGACCGAAGTGACAAAACCTTGTCAGTAAGCAGAGCAAGAACTGGAACAGAGTGTCTTGAGGATATTGTGGACACTGCCACTGGTTATTTTGAAGACCAATGTTAGACAATCAACTGCCAAGAATGATTTGGATATAAGTAGTCTTCTTGTGTAGAGTGATTTAGTGACTCCATGGGGTTTCTTCCACTCTGTCTTCTATGGACTATGATAAATATAGTCTAAAAATAAAACATTGTCCTTGGCCCTTTAAATTCAGTATGCAACCAGTTCTTCTGAAACAGGAGATTTTCATAGTATCATGTTGCTAAAAAGACCACATTTCAGGCAAGGAAAATGGGGCAGTTGAAAATATCCAAAATGTCTTCAGTACCTTCTGTATTACACTTACAAAGAAAACAAAATGTTCTCAAACTGAAGAGTACAGCACATAGTTTGGTTAGTTCATTTGGATGTTGCTTTCAATGAGATATTACACACCACATACTTACTGGTGGTTACTTATAAACTTCTGGGGTTTTATTAACCATCAGCAAATATTGGACTGTTTTATGGAGGTAAAGCCCTGTAGCAAGGATTCGTCATCACAAGGTCATTAACCACCATAAATTATGAGAAGCAATTTTAATGGGAAGCCTCTGGCTCAATTTTTCACACAATTTAAAAAACAACATTTTTATAGTTACCTCAGTATACAGTACAGTTGTTGATGACTATTACATTTTATTGCCTTTGTAATGTTTTATTGAAGTTTATAATGAAACACACACATCAATACAACTACAGCATGCAGCTTACAGAAGGGGATCAGTGCCTTGGTAGCAGAGGAGGTGCTGGGACTTGGGTCCATGACATCTCTGAGACAGTGGCAGCACTGAGAGGCAGCAGTGGGAGGCTCCCTGCTGTGGAACAGAGGTCCCTGTCTATCCACCTAACTTGCTGCCTGGGGAGGTTGACTGCATGCTAGAATCTTGGATCAGGGATGTTTTGGGGAGGTTGATGAGGCTTGTCCAGTCTTAGAACTGCTGCTTTTCCACAGGGGTAAAAATGATATTGTTAAGGGCAAGCTGGAGCATATTAAGTGTGCCAGCATGGCTCCAGAGGTGATGGTCAAGGTTAAGGTTGTGTCTTGCTGATCCTGATCTTATAAGGAGTGGCCGAGGGAACTGGATATATTTAGCCTGGTGAAAAGGAGTCTGAGGGGAGACCTTACCTTATTTTAATTTAAAAGCTTTTGTTTCTGTTCTTGAATTTGAAGTTACTTGTCCACAAGCAAAGTCAAAAAAGCACTTTCTACTGATTATGTGACATCAGCAAATGATTTAACAAAACTGTTTGGAACCATATTATGTAGAGTAGATGTTTTTGTGCACATTTCTTTTTGCTTCTCCATGGTGTTATAGTGTGCCACTTCTCTTAGACATCTTCAGTCTTGCTTTAGACAGCACAGTTACTGAATATATATGTGGCCAGAATATGGAAAAGCATGTAAACTTTTCCAGCAATCTCTCTATTTTGGGTACTAGTATTTGAAATACTGCTATTTGTGTTAGTTTCTACTTTTTTTACTCAGATGACTACATTCCTTGGTTAATTTGCACTATGCTATTCACCAAGTACACAAGTTCCAGTCTTGCTAGAACAATATTTTCCTTTTTCATTTCCTTGCCATGGTTTGAAAACTGTTTAATATGCTCATTCTGCTGATCCAGAGCCATAGTCCCAAGCTGTGGCATCATTTCCATCTGCTAGCACATGCTGCCATTTTCCTGTGGAACACTTCTGGTTCGTCTGAGATACCACAAGAAATGTTCTTGCTATCCAAAAATATATCACATTTACTCATTAAAGATGTGAAAATATGTAAACGTAATAAGTGGGAATGCAGTGTTTACAAAAGAAGAGGAGTCAGGTTCTGACACCAGCTGAACAGAACATAATGAGCTGAGTAACATACTGAAGTATAACATTCTCTCTATTGGGTGGAAAATGTTTATAAGTTATACGAGTCCCAGGTTGATAAACTCAAGCACTAGCTTCCCCATCTCCCTTAAAAGCATTATGATATCTGATATGTGGAAAAGGCAGAACAGAACTTCAGCACAAATATAGATATCTCTTGGCAAGGACTAAATGAGTCTCACAAGAACTTTGATGTATGTTTAAATAGGAGAGCAGTCAGCAATTGCAGAGGACCCAGCACATATATTGAAGAAAATGTGGAGGTAAGGAATCTCCTTGAGGTGCAGTGTAGTCAGATCATATGTGGCACTGACACCAGGAAGATTACTGTGTAGTCAGGATATTTAAGAATTAAGCCACTTAGCCTTGGTACCAAAACCAGAATCTAAATCTGGACTTCTATTATTCAAAATTTTGTCTCTATCCTGCAACAGCTACAAGAATATTGTTTGTTTTCTTGAATTTTCTACTACGTTAAGTATTAAAACCAGATCCTTATCTAATTAAGTTGTTTTAAAATGAATGACCACAGCCTCAATATATTACAACAAACAAGAATCTGACTGATATAATTTAAGCAGAATTAACTACATTTTTCACACACATGTGCCTGACAGTACATAACTTCCCTTTCCTTGTTTTTTTTTAAACAAACCAAACTAAACCAAACCAAACCAAAAAAACTAAAACAAACAAACCAAACCAAACAAACAAACCAAAACCAAAACCAAACCAAACCAAACCAAAATAAACCACCCAGACTTAGAATACCAGAATACTTTTACACTTCTCCCTCTTAATTAACTATTTGTCATTATGTTCCACAGAAATTATGGCTTGCCTGATGAGCTTGTAAGTGACTGGCATCTTTAATGCACTAGATAACAGTACCTGTACTCACCAACACTGTTTTTCTGGTGTACTGGTAGTATTTCTGGGATTGTTTCCTGTATTGATATGCTAAACTACTCTCTTGCTTTCCCAGTGGACAGTGAAAGGATTTGCTCTGTTGTAGAAATTCTGGGAAAATGCTGGAGATGTAGCATTTGCTTAATTTAATGCATCCACATTAAAATGAGGAAGTATTACCAGTCTTACCACATGAGCATCACTCGACTTGTACTGAGTGTCACTTTATTTGTGCAGCAAAAACAAGGCTGAGGAGTAGCACTAGAGCAAGAGTGCAGGCTACATCTGCCAAGAAGGCATAACCAGGAGAATACAAGCCTGTAAAAAAGTTGCAGATAGTTAGACTTTTATATATATATATATACATGTATATATCTCCAAACCCTCGGCAAAATGCATTCCATACTAGAAAATACTTCATGGCATTGCTGAAGCTGTCTTAAATCCCTCTGGACTACAATAGACACATACATTTACAGGTAGTATAGCTGGGACGTTCATTTCCACCTTTGTCTGACATTGGGATGTCACTTTGACAGCTGTTCATTAGTCAGACTGAGTCTATCAAAATTGCATCACCAATGTTTGTGATGGAGGTTTTCTTTCCCTAGTCTTTGAAGCTCAACTGCAGATATATAACTGGTTACATGCACACACATAGTACAAGTCAAAACAAACAAGCAAACAAACAAACAACAAACAAACAAAACCAAACCAAAACAAAAAAACCACCCAAACAATTTCAACACTCATAATTATACAATTATATCTAGGGAATAAGAAAGTAAAGTCCAGTCAGTAATAAATAATTGACCTTAATTCATTAACCACTCCATAGAATAGTGTATGCACAATCACTGTGGTTGCTTTTTTCTATCTCCTTGACACAAATCCAGACAGACACAAAATCAGTGAAATTCGTAGGAATGTGGCTGTTTGCATTGTTCCTGGCTGTGTAAGGCTGAAAGAACAATCTTATACCTAGCCCATGAGGGTCAGAACAAGAAGGTAAGCAAAGGAAATGTTTGGCAATGATTTCAAAGTGACAACATTTTGGGAAATGTCTGGATAAGCAGCATATTTTCAAGGAAAAATTCATATATGTCAATTTTGCTGCTGACCTGCTACTGACCTGTCCTGTTTTCAGGACATCCTTTCAGTTCTCTATGATATATGTCCACCATCTGTACATGAGGATTAAAATGTCTCTCCAGAGTGCTTTAAGATTGATGAGAGCTGCAAAGATGATTTTCACAGTACTTATGCACAAAAGATACATTGCAGGCAAAGAAAGATGCCTCAAGCCTCCAGTGATGCCATGCTAATCAAGGGTCTATTCCAAGCATGACTAGTTCCGTGGTTTCATAGAAAATGAAATCTACCAGTTAGCTGAATGTATTGACCTTGTGAAGACAGGCTTTTTTTTTTTTTTTCTTATGTTGTCATTTCTTGAGATTTCTTTAGTAACATAAAGTTCTAAAAACATATACAGCCTTCTAGTAATTTGTCTCAATGAAACTTGCCATCCAGAACTAAGATCAGTGTTTGTAGCAACCTCTTCATTTCAAATTATCACCAGAACATGCTATTGATATATCATCAAAATACAGATGCAAACAACTTAGCAGGTCAATATGTTTTAAGAGCATATCGTACATACTCTGAGATGTTAAAACTTACTAGCCAGATACTTGATGGATAACAACTTGTAAGCCACATTTCACACTTGAGAAATACCTTGATGCTGTTTAATAGTATTCCTTTAAAATGAAGGAGCTTTATTTAAGAGTCACAAAAAATATTTATTAATACCACAATGATGGCCCCAAAACAATAATGTACTTAAATATGGTACTGAGGGCCAGACACGAATTTACGCTAAGAACTAAGAGAATCTCTCATCCATTAATGTCAGACAGTGCATTCACAGATTAGATCACTGGACAGGAGAGCAGCTGCAGAATTTTCCTCTTTATGCACAGCTGCACCCAGCCTCTCGGGTTAACTGCTCTGATTTATAAAGGGTAGCTCTTCCCTATTAATTTAGTGGTAGGTTGTTTTATTCTAGCCAGTTTGCTTTTCCAGTTCTACTGGCGCACTTCAAATACCAGCAGTAACTGGGTAACTGAACAGTTTTTGCTTTAGACTAATAAAAACAAGAAGCATTTAGGATGTTCCTGGATAAATTAATACAGGGTATTATTATAAAGTGTTCATTCATTGTAAGAGGAGACTAAACTCAATTACCTAGCAAGCCTCATCCTGTTCAAGGTTACTCTGAGACAAAACTCAACAAAAATAAAGGCCAAAAAATTTTACCAAATAGGTAAAATGAGTGTATCTCATAAAATAGTTCTCTACATGTTCTCAAAACCAGCATTTCACACATCCTTGTTCCATCATTAATTCCAAACAAAATTAATATTTATGACATTTAAGTCTTGCCAATTACAGTTCATGTGTGAAGTCTTGGCCATTCTGTCATCTGGCCTCATCTGTCATTTCAATACGAGTAGGGTTTCTCCCTGTATTCTTTACATGCTCTTACCTGATCCAAGGAATATCACAGAGCTGTCATAAAATAAATAATAATAATAATAATTAAAAAAGGAGTTATCTCTCAAAAAAGAAAAACCTGTGTTTCTCTTACCTAAATTTCCCCATGTTAAGTAGAATATTTCTGTTGGTATCTGATGAGGTACAATATAAAACTGATTAATTGAAAGAGTGGTTATTTTATAAAACTAACTGTAATCAGAAGATTAGATATTATTTGGCTGATATTTCAGCAGCAAATTGTGAGGTTTCTGTAATGAAGAGTGTCAAATGTTTGCTTTGTCTTGTTTGCTTAGACTTGTCAACAAAAATGGTTTTACTAATTGTATCATAATCAGATAATACTACTACATTTGAAAGTAATATTTCCAAGTGTCCAGTTTCTTGGTCTCTCACATAGGACATCTAGGTCTTCAGAATGCCATACAAAACTTAAGAGCAGATAAAGCTAGAGTAAGAAAACTCAAACTAAAGTAAATTTCCAGGAATACAAGGCCATATATAGGACACTGGCACAGAGTAATGAAGCTCTTAACAGAAAGAGGAGATAGATATAAATGCATTAATGTATCAGCTTGGAGAGACAACATCTTGGGTGTCAGAACTTGTAAAACTGTCTTAGGTGTCACTGAACCAAAACTAATTTGTCTGAGCAGGATGGACACAGCACCTTACCAACAAAGCCAGGCTGCTTTGTCCTAGAGCTGCCAAATCACTGCTAGTTTACAGACCACATGACCACAAGTCAAATCTGGACAACACCTCTGGAGATCATCAAGATCAATCTGGGGTCAGCTACAGCATCTTGCACAGGGTTGTATTGGGTTTTGAATATCTCCAAGGATAGAAACTCCACAACCTCTCTGAGCAACCTGTTACAGTGCTTAGTCACCCTCACATTAAAAAGCCCAAACATCTTTTTCTACACCTATATGGAATTTCTTGTATTTCAATCAGTTCCCAAAACCTTCTGTCCTGTCACTGCAAAATCCACAGAAGATCCTGGCTCCATCTTCTTTACTTCTCCCCATTATCATATTCATTAGAGCCACCCCAAGCCTTCTCTTCTCTGGGCTGAACTGCCACTGCTCTCTCCATCATTCCTTGTATGGCATAACTCTGCATGTCAATACAATGTACTCTGTAACATAGATGAGTCCTGAAGGAGGATTTTTAACTGCATCTTACAAGAATCTTAATTTTACAGCCACATAAGTCCTTATTTCTAGGATCCACATACAAGAACATTATAAATCCATTTTCTTAAAATATTGAGACAACATTATGTGAAAAGGAGGTACAAGTTCAGGGCTCTGTATGTAACAGACCAATATCAGGGGCCGTGCTGGAAGTTAGTGATTTCCTGAGAAATGTATGCCTGAAGCTGAGGATAAAGTTTCATCCTGTGCATATCTGCGGACTCCTTAGTCGCATATGCAAGCAAGACCTTCTTCTTTTTTTTTCTTTTTTTTTTTTTTTTTATTTATTAGCTGATGTCCTTAAAACTCCATTTCTCTCCACCTTCTTTCATTCTCTGTATTATGGGCTCTTTCTTCAAGCCACATCTGGCTATGTCTTTGGAATAGAGTTCAGAGACTGGGAAAAGAACCAGCTATGCTGGTTGGTTAAATCTATATTGTTCTCTCCCTTGGTTTTAAGACCATGTTATAGACTCTTGAAATGCATTATAAGCATATGTACTCCTTCTGAATGAATGAGACAGGATGGGCAATTATCCAGCAATGACTGTGCCTAAATGCAATTCTGACCCTAACCACTTCACTGCAACACTGTAACAGAACAGCATCCTGTAGGCATTGCGCCATGACTTAAAATAAATAAATAAATAAATGAAAATCTAGTTTAAACCCTTTGGGGATTTACAGTTCTTACCAACCTTTAATTGCTAGAAGTCAGACCTTTTTCTGGCAGTACCCATACTATCCAAAATAGTGTTCCTTTGTAGCTCAGCATATTGCAGGCATTTCTTATGTGCTCTGGGCCCCAAATAAATGGACAGATTATGCCAGTGAACTGTATCAATGCAAAATAAGTAATAATTTTGTTTACTGGACTATGTGGAAAAGGTAAAAGACCACAAAAATTCTGCTTTCAAGCACGGTGCTTAAATAACATGAACTAACTAAAATAATTGAAAATATAGAGCTCTTTACAGCAGCATGTCTCAGTAACTGTAGTCGCTCCAGTAATTATCTGAAGAATGGACTGTGCACCCTGAAGCAAGCATCCTTGGCCCCAGAATTTGCCTATGTTATGAGGCCTGTACTCTGTAGCACTAAATTCCTACAAAATTTAGATAGTCCACAACTGGGTCCTTGCTGCCATATGGGGCATGTACTCTGATACAATGAGGACAGTAAAACTAGTGAAAAACAGAGCAAGAACCATTCTCTGACCAGAAGGCCAATAATCCAACGTGTTTCCTGCCCCCCAAATAGAAGCTCTCTTTTCCTCTCAGATCAGGGATTCCAAATCCAAAACTCGCACTAGAAAAAATCCTGTCAGGGCCTATACCTCCAGCTGTGCTCAGCAGTGTCTGGGAGAGGAGTGGTGGCACAGATGAGGCAAACAAGCAGACCATTACACCATTTGGCCATCCAGGTGCTATGACATGAGCTTGTGCTTTGATTTTACCCAATGGATTACTAACAGGGTCTGTGACATGATATAACAGCCTGGCCATAACAGCCTGGTGGCCCATGTGAGGGAAGTGTCATGCTGACATTGCAAATCTCAGGATACCCTTCTGAAGCAAGTGTGCCTGACAGGTGACTAACACACAGCCAGCTCAGTGAATGCAGAAGAGACTGGAATTGCCTTTTAAGTCGTGAATCATGGAACTGAGCATCCTCCTGGTCTCTCCACTGACAGCCAGAGTTTCTACCTCAGTGCTGTCCAAGTGTGAACACAGCCTGTTCCCTGGCTCCTCATGGAACTGTGCTGTCCCTCAGTAATCATGTTGTCTTCTGTCTCAGCTGTCACTGAGCAGGGTTGAGCTGTTCTTTGAAAAATATGTAATTCAGTTCTTAAGGTCAGAGAACTCTCTGTCTGTATGTCAGTAGCCTCTAATCCTACTTTGGAAAGTCAATTGTTTGGGGTTTTTTCCCTGATTGCTGCTAACATTTTATTACCATTTGCACTTTTATTTATGCTTAAATCCCAGTCACAACTTATATGCATGTATTTACCATTAATATAATTGCTCAAATCATTATTAAACTTTAAAGCAGTAGTATAGTTTGATTTCCATACCCATCCAGGCTTACTATCCCTTTCAAAAAACATATCACTAAAATCCAGATATTTCAACATGATTTGTACAGTTGTTGAGAAGAATTTGGAGCATAACCCCAAATGAATTTCACACAGGCATCTAAACAAGTGACACGTCTCCCACATTGATCAGGACTGAAACAAATGCATTGACTGAGGTGTAGACACTTCCAAAGGTTTGTGCAATTCCCATATAAATATTCTTGTATATTTTTATATATACACACACATATATGCATATAGCTACCTCTATGGATGCAACCTGTATACATCTTCCAAATTGTTACATTTTAATTGCTTTTACATTAAATAGTCTTAAAACTGACTCTTTTTCTGACATAAGACGTAAATGCAAATAGTCAAAGAAAATATGAATAATAATATAGAAAGAAATATTTTTGACTTTAAATACACAAACCAGAAACCTTATAAAAGGGAGATATGTTTTTTAAAGTCTGAAATTTGGGACTGGAAAAGCAGCCATCAGGCCTTATGGGACTGTCATCACTATGCATAGGCTTCCCTTCCCTCCCTAGCACATGTGGTCCTAATTCTTGCGTTGGCGAGACTGTGAAGCTGGATTCTTCGTGAACTGGCTGTAACATTGGCAGACATTTACTCATCCACTACTAACAGTTTTTAATGGAAAATCTGTATCCATTCATGCTAGAAAAATGTTTATGTTAAAACAGAGGAAGATTAAGGATAGAAACCCAGATATCAGAAACTTTTCCAGCTGCTAATAATAGGTATTCTACTACTTCATTAGTGTTTACTGTATGAAATTTGAGGACAAAACAATGAATGTGATCACACACACACAGGGTGTCAGGGGTTGGAAGGGACCTTGGAGTCCAACCCCCCTGCCAGAGCAGGATCACATCATCTAGCACAGGTCACACAGGAACACATACAGGCGGGTTTTGAAAATCTCCAGAGAGCGAGACTCCACAACCTCTCTGGGGAGCCTGTTCCAGTGCTCTGTGACCCTTACAGTAAAGAAGTTCCTCCTCATGTTGA
>JANIJG010006939.1:0-36290 GCA_024611175.1 Megaceryle torquata | reverse complement strand
GGATGCAATACTCCAGGTGAGGTCTCACCAGTGCAGAGTAGAGGGGGAGCAGAACCTCCCTTGATCTGCTGGACACGTTCTTCTTAATGCACCCCAGGATACCATTGGCCTTCCTGGACACAAGGGCAATGATCAAACATTAAGAAATATTTTTGCAGAATTGTACATGCTTTTGACAATATTTCTGATTTTGTATATGCTACAACATGAGGATTATACAGCATGTGATTATAAATTCAAAAGTTGTTTATACCTTATTCAAACTCATGAGCACAAAATCATGAAACACTAGAAGTATCTTTATTCTTGCAGAATGGCATCTGCCACATAGCATGACTAAGGTACATGTCCTTAACAACACATAGGAACTTCACTCATGCTTCCTGTGCATAATGTACAGCTGTTTGACCAGTGGAATATTAATTCTTAGTTAAGAGACCCCACTTGCCTTTGCAAACAATAGTTTTCCTGCACTTCACATCTGCAATCACTCTCCTGGTATTAAACACTTACTACATCCCCTCATCTTAGACAGATATTTCTGAAACCACAGGAAGACAGGAATTATGAAGAGAAATCAATAATCTTCCAGTTCTGTTACTCACTGTGATGTGAGAGATCACATTCAAATCTCTGATACATTAATTTCAAGCAGAACTTCATGCCTTGCAGAAGCAGAAGGTGTCTATAGCTGAACATAACAGTAAGACTGGTACAAAGTGGGAATAATTAAGACTGGTGCAGAAAACTCTGTGTGGATGTGGGAAAACATGAGTAGCATAAGTTAAAAAGGGCAGATTGGGCTGAAAAGAATTTACAGCTGGAGCTCCTCAAATGGATCAGTCCCCAGGCCAATATTATTTCACATTTTCAATATCAAATTTGGCACTTGTAGCAAAAATGGTGTAACAAAATTTGTTGATGACACAGGCATCATCAAATACAAATGGTTATATGTAAATTACCAGAAAAATCAAATTCCTTGAAAACTGAAGTAATAAAAATAGGATTAAATTTAACAGTAGAGAATTATGTTATACACGTATAGCCATGAAGCAGAAGCGTTATCTCACTTTTACAGTGGTTCATCCATCATCAGTGATAAAAAGAAGAGAGGATCAGGGCCTATGAACAAGTTGCACACTGCATTAGCACCATCAGTGATTTTCCATATTGGGAAAAGTTAAGAGATGGTAAAGTCCATCCATCAAATTATTACCAGAAAAAGGTAGAGAATTATTAATGCATTTATGAAGTGAAAAAAAGTCACATTGAAAGATATGTGGAGGAGGGCTACTGCAATTTACATCAGAGAGAATCTTTATTTGCAGAGGGCTAGTAAAATACATTTGTTGTCTAACCTAGAAAAAGCAAAATTTAAAGTAGATATGGTTGCTAGATCTAGACACACGGTGCACAAATTCCAGTGGAAAAAACCTATTTAAGTCAAAGGAAAATTACTATAAAAAGATAAATTAATACTTTTGATTAATGGATAACAAAACCTGTTTGGCAATCAAAGCAGTGAGGTTCTGAAACTGTTCCCAGTCATATAGTCTCTTGGGTAAATAGCTTTAAAATGTGCCTTGATTGATCTATAAAACAGATCAGTTTTTGACAAAGTTGCCAGCAGATGTCAGGGTGCTCAATTTAATGATCCAAAGTCTTCAGCCTTTGGTACAGTGTGAACTTGAAACTTGGTTGCCCACATCTTCTCAGCATCCTTTCCCACCAGTACCCAATCATAGTGTATTTGTTCCCACAACTACCAAATGTGTAAATGTCAAGCTGCTATCTTATCCATTGATGGTCTGTAGTTAGTGTTTCCATATCTTGTTCTGATGTGTGTTCTGGCCTCTTTGTTAGATTACACCATGAAGCCAAACTGGAAAAAAAAGGCACATACGTAGTGGGTTTAGACATTCAACTCCTGTAAATAATCTGGACTAAAGCAACTTTTCCAAGATAACATGGAAAGTCAGTCACAAAGTAGGAAATCAAATCTAAATCTAATGGTCATATTTCTGTGGGAATACATTAGGGACTCCGAAGAATGAAGTTCAAATCTCTTTGTAAGAACACTCTTACATCTTAGATTGCAAATGTTGCCCTAGGTTTGAAAATTATATTAACAACATTGTGATAAACAGATTGTTTCATGTTTTAATAAACTGCTGTTTTCCAACAAAAAACACTTTATTGAAAAATCTTCCAAACAGCTTTTACTCCAATGTGCTAACCACTGGGGTGTGGGCTGTTTTGGAGAACAAGCAAGACTGTCTCTCGTATTTTAAATCAAATATTTCAAAGGATGTAATTTTTATTCTATTGCAAAATGAAACCAAATGTTCAAATGTTACCAATTTTTTTTTTTAAACAGTATTCTTATTTTCCATCCAGAAACATTCCAGCTGCCATTTGATTCACTAGGCCATGCTTCTTATGAGTAAATGAAATGAAATCAATTACAAAGTTCTCAGAAAAGCTGGTATCAGTATTTCTGCAGCATTTTTGTGGCCAAGGCTCAGCACTAGCTTCTTATCAAAATGAATTGGTCATTTAGGGTAAATGGAATGTGATATTTAGTACTGCCATTTGTTTTTAAACTTGATTATACCTTTTAGTCGCAATTACTTTTCCAATGATCAAATCTAAACATAAAGAAGATGGAAGCATAATCGAAGTCTTCAAAACTCATAGAAAGATATACTTTCTGTCTTCTCTGTTTCTCTCCATTTGTACTCTTGGCTTTTGTCTCCTTACAGATTTGTTCAGTCATAAGGGTTTGTTTTTTTTTTGCCAAAAGGTGAAATGAAAGCATATTTAGTAATAAAATAATCCTGCCAATGCTTAAGTATAAAGCTTTAGAAATACTGAGTGCTGGGTTGGTGCAAAAATTGAATATCAATGTCTGATGAGTTGCCAATAGGTAAAACTTCACTTGGACAAAGAGAAAGAAGAAAATAATGTTCTACTCTGTGCATTAACAGTTTTTACAGTGAGTCCTGGGACATTGGATCCTCACTTTGAGGACTAGAGTCATGAGGATTTAATGCTTCATTTCTAATGATAGATCTAGCCTTCATATGAAATAAGTAATTCTTGCTCCTCAATGCTTTCCTAGATGTTATATAAAGTTAGTTGTTTTTTTTTTCTTAAGATAATGTCCCCGTCTGTCAACTGATTCATGAGAAATCATGCAGCCACAATACTGCCCTCTTACTACCTGCAACAACCCCTTAATCACAATCGCATACTTATTGCATGATACCACTATATGGAAGCTGTGAGGTTGTCTGACTATTTTATGATTTAGCAATATTTAGCATTCTTAAATTTCTTTTCAGTAAAATCTTCATTCTTAAAGTCTGGACTTTGTCTATGTGTTGTTTCTGCCTGTGTGTTTTATCCTCTAAGATTTGTTGTATGTTTTCACCCTCAACCCTTGTTTTTGATCGTCTGGCTATGACATGGCACAGCAGTTCTAGATAACATGTAGTATCATCTCTAGGAGCTCAGGAAGACATATTGTGTCAGTGAAATTCTCTGTACAAACACTTTCAGCACTAGATATGTCTTCCATCTTCTGCCTGATGCAGTCATCCCTTTCAGTGGGCCTTGGTGATAATGGTGAGTCATAGATATGTGTCTTCTACTCTCTATTTTGGAAGCTTAATGCTTCAAGGGAAGCAGCAAGAAAGTGGTGCTTGTGCTTCAAGTTCATGGCTGAGTTTGAAAAATTTTAAACACTGTCAGTGTTGTGACTCATTACACTTAAAATATTAGCTCAGAGAAAGAAGAGGTTGCCCAGAGAAATACACCTCTCAGACATGTTTCTGGGTCGGGGCCAGTGGAAAATACATGGCACAAGTAACATAGCTGACAAAATCCTATGGGAAAAGTGACTTTTCTAGACCCATTATAGATGACAGACACAGTGATGTATCTACTTACAGTAATATCGCAACATTATGCCGGAAAATGAAAGCTAAAAGCAAAGCCACTTAGCACCTATGGTCACTGTCCATCCAAAGGAAAAGACGAAGAAACCTACATACCAGTAACCTACATTGTTCAGTCTTGGCATCACTGCTGTGGAGTCTTCACTGATACACAATGGTCACATATCATTTATTTGATGATGTGGTAACCTGATTTTTCCCTTCAACAGAGCAACCTCACACAGGTAGAAACTATGTTCATAGAAGAGTAAAAAGAATTTAAAAATTACCTTCAGTCATAACAGCTTTCATGGAAATTTCCCAAGCCATCTTTCTCTGTTTCTCCTCTTTGTTGAAATCACCATGAAAATCAAACTTGGTAAAGGACATTCCAAAACATGACATAGCTGTGGAATGCAATCAGCTATGCTGCAAACAATGGGCAAAGGCTGTGGTTAAAATCTTGGTAGTCAACACTAGTCATCATTAACTGGGAGCTAATGCTCATGCCTTCTAGGCTCACAGCTTGGCCTTTTAAGCAGCTGAATAGCTTTGTCAGTGCAATAGGGTGGTGCTGAGTAAATTATATACTGAATTGGTAGCACTGCCTAGTATTAAGGCTGCAAATATTTCCTGTTATAAGACCTAGCTGTTTATACTTTTGCCAAACTAACTGTTTAGGTTGAAATTTTCCATGCATGGCATTTGCTTTATGAAGAAATCCTTCAGAAAAACTAATCCAAAATGTTTCTGCCATGAAGAGAGAGAAACATGCTATTTTTTACTGTTAAAATAACAATCCTTTGTCGGCTCTTGTGTCCTCCTATGTTGAAGCAGGAGCCTGACATCTGGCAAAAGTGTGGTCTGTGTGTCACCAATGTGTTTTTTGCTATCCGTATGGGAAACCATTTGTAATGTAAATCTTTGAAAAGTCTGATTTGTATGAACTCACTAGAAGTTTGCTAAAGTTTGGCCACAAAAATCCTAGAAGTTTCTGTTTTTACTGAACATACTTAATCTACTCCCCCTTTCTGAATCTGTCTGTCTATATGTCATTCTTACAAAACAATAGGCTGTGCTGTTTCTCCTCTTACCTGAATGATTCATTCACTAACTCAAGATGGGACTGTTCTCTCATCCCATATATTTGGAGGATTCTGGGCTTTTCTTAAGATTGTTATTTCCAGGCTGGTATGGAGTTAGTCATCAGAATGGAGAAAAAGAAGCTCCTGTCTTTGTTGTGAATGATCCACTGCTGACACCCATCAACCGTCAAAGGATAAGATGTATTATGCAAAGGCACACAGGACAGGAGCTAAACATAGGACATGATAGAAATTCAAGTGCAACAAGCAAGAGAGGTGGATGTTGGCACAGAGCAGAGAATAGTACAAGTTGGGAACTCTGGCCAGTCAAAAAACTGACTTGAATCCAAGGAAGAAATTCTAAAGGTAAACCAAAATCTAATTTAAAAGAGACTGGATGGCAGAGTTGTATTTCTTGTAACTAAAAATTAGCAGGACAAACAAAGGATGTTTGGGTTAAAAAGTGTGAGTCTGTGAATACTAAAGTCTAGATGAAAATCTTATAAAGGAGGTAGACTTCTGAGGAAAATAATGTTCCTGAGGAGAAAATAACTCCTTTAGTACTAATTTCCCTGTTCAGCATGGAGTAAGAAGTCCTACAGCAATCTCCCAAAGCCACTGCCATTGTATGTCATGTTTCTGTACTGCCAGTCCATACTTTGGATAGCAACCTATTATTGCTATCCCTCATTTCATCAGCTCAAGCATCAAAATTAGGGAGAGATTTACAGGTGACAGGGAAAAAGCAAAAGGCCCATTACCAGAAGGCAAAACACATTGTACAAAACTCCACACATCAATTAGGAAAAAAATGTTAGGGACTCACAATCTGCAAATGGTTTAAAATTTCTGATCTAAAAGATGCAGCTTTTCTGGTAATCCATGTGGACATTACAGAATGAAATTAATAGTTTTCAGTTTGCCTTTTACAACCCGAGGAAATTGCATAAATACTATAAAAGAACAATCTAAAGATGCAAAGTCAGGTTTTTAGACAACCATCTCCATTATTATTCAGTTTTGCTTCTCTATCAATGTAAGCCTTCCTTATGCACTGAGATGTGTATTCTGTATAAGAAAAGGTAAATGATGATTGAATTGACCACCACCTCCTAACACATAAGCATAAACTTTATTATTTTGAGTGACTTTGCAACATAAAATTTAAGGCTCTATTTGAGCAGGAACTTTGCATCTCTCTCTTTCTTCTCCAAGTAATAGACCAAAAAGGCTACTAGATTAAAACCACAAAAACCAGAAGTATTCAAAGTTCAGAGTATGTTACCTTAACTCTCCCTGATGCTATGTAAATAACAAAACACAGGTTTCTGTGATTTTCCTGAATCTTGGAACAGGCAGAGTTAATTTGCACAAAAGCTGAAACAAAGACAAGTCTACAGTGTCTTCTAAACTCATCCTTAAGATAGCCAGAAGCTGAATTTAAACCTGGAGTAGTTTAAAAAAACCTTCATATCTGTGACATATAGATGCTCAAAAACTGAGAAGCAGCTTGAAATATAGACAAATACGTGATATCTGTCCAACTCACACACAAATGGAACCTTTGAATACTTTTCATTTTGTTGATTCATACGATTTTCTTGCATTATTCCTGAATCTAAAAAAGAGATGTTAATGAAGGGGATCAACAATTTTAAATTAAGAATAAAAGAGAAGCAGAGAAGGAAATAGCCATTCCCCTTTGGTTTCACATGCTATGCCTGTGTCCCATATAGGTCATCTGAGAGGTGGAGATCCTTCCAAACTGTAAAAGAAGAGAATGCCCTTATGTAGAACTCACATTTTCACCCCACAGCCCAAGAAAAAAAAATCTTTAAGCACAGGCGTGAGTTTATGTCTTATTATTTTCCTTCCAAACTGTTTAATCTGCAAATAATTTTTAATGATGACCTTGATAAAACTAGTGTTATTATATCCCTCTGCTCTAGTCCAGCAATAAAGTGATTTCTGTGCAGTCAAAAAAAACACAGTGCACATGCTCCTTGAAAATTGTGAAAGGAGTGGCAAACTTTCAGTGTGCCTTTTGAAGCAGGAATCATTCTGCCTTCAACATCACTGAAGTAGGAATGATGTAGGAATGATGTAGGCTGACTTCAGAATTGTGGACATTTGTGTCTACCACTGTACTATGCTGCTTCATTAGGTGAGTGATAATCAGACCTGTTTGGCAAGAAACAAAAGAGGTGTTGAAATGGCTTCTGTCACAAGAATACAGGCTCTCATAAATTCGTCACTCTGTGCTTGGTTTCACTGGCTCCCACCAGGATTACTTCACTAGCCAAGTGTTGTTGAAATAAAAGAGCACTATGAAGTGTTACAGAGTTTGATTACTTGTGAGAGCAGATAACTTAATCCAGTCACAGAAAGTCTTTTATAGTGTTTTTCTTACACTACCCATACCCTTCTTGCTTTTCCTGATGCTTCTCCAGTTGTAATTCCTGTATGTGTAGCTGGACAGTAAATCAGCTTTAATTATGTTCTAGTTAGAAGACTCAGTAGGAAGTATCTTGCCTGTATTGACAGATGCACATAATCACTATGAGGTCTGCCTGGCTTTTATTGGGGAATAGAGCTGTCTGTGCACTGGAAACCATTCCTAGAAAATAACACAGGACTGGCTTTGTTGACCCAGCTCTTCTTTCTGAGAGGAAGCATGTATCAGTACAACCACATGTCAATGTTTCTGAACAAATTCTGGATCAAAGTTGACTTGGACCCACCAGCTCAGACTCTGGAGGAGATGGTCTGTGATTTACTGCACCTGAGTATATATGCATCTTAACTCCCAGCTTCAGAACAATGGGATTTTGAGTGAATGGAGAAATATAAATATTTTGTCCAGTAAATTTTCTATTATTCTCTGCTGCTATGTCTAGCAGGCTTACCTGATGTTCCAGGCATCTATCTCAATAGGCATGGGTAACAGTAACCAAATGCATAATATGTATTTGAGTCAAGAGAAAAAGAGGTTTCAGTTGTCAACAAGCAATTATAAAATATATAATTTATAATAATAATTAAAGTTCAAACCTTTTGAATGGAGGTTTATGCTAAGACTGATCTTACATGTTCTTCAAAGTGACTTTGGTAATTTTACTTCTCTCAGACATTTGACTTTTCAAATTAGATATTATTTATATGTGGCATTTGGTGGCAAAGCCTTCTGGAGGCTCTTGAGGTCCATATATGACTAAAGGGTAAAACAATCCTTGATTTAAGGAAATTAAGGCCAGAATACTAGCCCAGCTAGAAAATAGGTTACTTTGAATGCCAGTGTGGCGGCTGGTATTACCCAATGTAGCATAACAACTCATGTACCCTCTATTTCTACCCAGTTTAATTTCTAAAAGTTTAGTGCCCATGAATGGGCACACTTGGTGTTCAAGGACATTGTTAGATGTGTCAGCAAATCAGGCATAGGATGATAGACTGGACTAGAGGAAGGATGCTCAACAAGGGAGGCTTACTTCTCTAGTCTGCTAAAGGAGAAAAGGATCTTGTTGAAAAATTAGCATGTGATCACAGTATCAAAGACTGCATCCACAAACAAACCTAATTCTGCTTTTTATAACTTTTAATTCCTTAACTTTGCCATAATACTCTTTTAAAATTTGAATATGTGAGTAGTGTACATGTGGGATATGCATATTTACCATAAGTCATCACAAATCCATATCGTTTAAACCATTAGAATGATCATGAGGAAATATGTGTAATTGTGTTAGCATTCAGTATATATAACAGTGAGTATGTGTGGTTTTACAATATTTACAAAATGGATGCCATTGTTGTTATGTAAAACAGACAGTTTGCAACTCTAATGTTACTTGTATATATTTAATTCAACCTTGGACTTAGTGGGGCTATCTGTAAAAACAACTCTGTATTAAATGCATCTTTTTTGCATTCTGGAAAGTATTAAAATTATTTCAGCAGAAGAGTGAAGTTAAATTGCTCCACAGCTTATGAGGAACAAATACTGCCAGCTGAAATGCTTCACAGCTCAGCTAAGTCTGAAATACCAGTACCAACCACAGGAATGCATTTCATTGTCCTCAGGACACTTTGGTGAAAAGGCAAGACTAAGGACTTCTCTTAAGATTGGCTTTATAAAGTCTTTCTTTTAAAAAGGAAATCATAATCAAACCTATGTTGCTGTCAAAACCTGAGTGATTTATAGTTAAGCAGTTTGAAATTATCATGGTCTTTTTACTACACAATCTTTTGCAGTGCCAACATGAAACTGTAGGAACAATATAATGAAATAATGTGAGAACCATTTTTACTCTAAAGGGAAGTGGCTGGCATTAAGATTTATATGCTGTTTTAAAATAGATGATTTTAAATTATAAGAACAACATAACAATTATACCTATACTTTTTTTTTTTTTTTTTTTTTTCCTTTTTTTTTTTTTTAATTCTTTTTTAGAAAAGCTGTTTTCCAAGGCATGGATGTATTTCTACACGTATGAAAAAAGTTAAAATACATGGATTATAATTACTACAGTGTCATATGTCAGACAAGAAATCAGTTACCCAGAGATGTCACTACTTTAATAACACGTCATGAGGAAGTCTCCCTTTATTCTCTACTTCCCAAGCAGAAGGGAAGATGCAGTTTCACTAAAACACAAATAAATTTGATGTAATATTATTTTCTCAGGTATAGGATGAAATAAGTTAAGAACATTTAAGAGAAAGAGCTTCACTTTTCAATTTTTCAAATTATTAAAGATAACATGCACTGTTCTGACAGAACTGAATTAGATACTGATTTCCTATAGTGTTACACTGACAGATTTGGTGTGGTATCCTCTAGTAGAGGAGTTGTGATTAAAAACAAAGCATAGGCTCGAAGCAGTGTCAGAAGTCACCAGCCCAAGTCTAGCCAAATAAGCACATCTGACTTGCACCTGATACCAATTATGACAAACCTGTACTCTTTTTTTCCCTTTCCCTTTTACAATATAACTCATACACTGCTGGCATAGATCAGATAGTTCATTTGATATGTTTAACTCACTGTTGTAATTGCATTATCCACCACTATCCCAACATCTTTCTCTGCAGGTCTGTTCTCAGTCCCTTTATCCCCCAGACTGTATTGAACCAACCCAGATGCGGGACCTTGCACTTGGCCTTGGTGAACCTCATGAGGTTCACCTGGGCCTACTTCTTAAGCTTGCCCCAGTCCCTCTGGATGGCATCCCATCCCTCAGGCATGTCAGCCACACCACTCAGCTTGGTGTCAACTGCAAAGTTGCTGAGGGTGTACTTGATCCCACTGTCTATGTCACTGATATTAAACAGCACTGGTTCCATTATGGACCCCCGAGTGACACCACTTGTCACTGATCTCCAACTGATCATTGAGCCATTGACCACTACCTTCCAGATGTGACCATCCAACCAATTCATCATCCACCAAACAGTCCATCCATCAAATAAATCTCACCAATTTAGAGAGAAGGATGTTGTAAGGGACCATGTCAAAGTCAGGTAGACAACATCCATAGCTCTGCATTTGTCCACTGATGTAGTCATTCCATCATAGAAGGTCGCTAGGTTGGCCACCTGCCCTTGGTGAAGCCATGATGGGTGTCTTGAATCACCTCCCTGTCTTCCATGTGCCTTATCATAGCTTCTAGGAGGATCTGTTCCTTGATCTTCCCAGGCACAGAGGTGAGGATGACAGGTCAGTAGTTCCCAGGGTACCCACCCTTCTACCCTTTTCCAGTCATAAGGCACTTCACCTGACTGCCAGGATTTCTCAGATATGGAGAGTGGCTTGGTGACTACAGCAATCAATTCCTTCAGGACTTTGAATACATGTATGGTTCCCATAGACTTACGTATCTTCGGGTTCCTCAGGGGGTCATGGACCTGATCTCTTTTTACAGTGGGAGAAACTTTGTCCCCCAAGTCTCCGTGTTGTAGTCCATTGACTTGAGAGATGTGGGAAGAGAGGTTGCCAGTGAAGACTGAGGCAAAAAAGTTGTTGAGTATCTCAGTCTTTTCCTCATCTGTTGTTACCAGCTTGCCAGTCTTGCCCATCAAGCAGAGTACACTTCTTTGACCTTCTTTTTCTGATTCACCTATCTGTTGATGTCCTTCTCATCATTCTTTTTATTCCTTGCCAAATTCATTTCCAGGCACACCTTGGCCTTCCTGACCCTATCCCTACACAAATGGGCAGCATCTCTATACCCTTCTCAGGATATCCATCCCTGCTTCCACTGCCCGTGCATTTCCTTCTTGCCTTTTATTTTGACCAGCAGGTCTCAACTCATCCATGATGGTGTCTTGCCTTCTTTGGCTGATTTCTTACATCTGGGTATCAAGAGATCTTGTGCTCTGTAGAAATCATCCTTAAAGATCTGTCAGCTCTGTTCTGGGATGTCCCTGAGGGATGTTTCCCAGGAGGTCCTATTGACTAACTCCTTGAAGAGCTGTAAGTTTCCTTTCCTAAAATTCAGGGTCTTGGCTTTACTCCTCACCTGACCCATATCCCTCAGGATGGTGAACTCAACCAGTACACAATCACTGCATCCCAGGCTGCCTCCAATTTTGACATCACCAATTAGCTCACTTTCATTGGTGACCATCAGGTCCAGTATCACATCCCCTCTGGTAGGTCTGGCTATTAACCTGGCTTAAGAAATTATCCTCCATGTTCTCCAGTCTTCTGGATTGACTACAGCTTGCCCTACTACTTTACAGCAGATGTCAGGGTAGTTATGCTTGTTTCATGTGGTATATATAAAAGCATCTCTAGTGAAAGATTCTGTAGCAGATCATTGTTTAGAGTTGCTGCATATATAGAAAGCAAAAATGAGAACTCGAAAAGTAGCAAAAGCAGAATGATAGCCTCATTCCTCTTCACATGAGGCCAAAGTAAATCTTAGCTACCTATTAAAACATGGTTTCCTCTAGTTCTTGTGTTATTTTATAACCATGCTGTTTGGGAAATACAGACATAGCAGAATACTGAGAAATGAACTGATAAAAACTGATGCTATTTAAGTTAAATTAAAGGCATATGCATGAGTCACACCCTGGATAGGGAGTTAATTTAATCAGTAACAATATGTTAAAAATATTTTAGCGAATAGCTCGTTCAGTTCCTTCTTTGCACACCCTTATGTTAAGTTACAAAACTGGCAACATTTCATCTTTTAATCTTTGTGATTTATGGGTTTGTTACTGCCTGATATGCAAACTATGTCCCAAAACCTTGAGAACTGTGAATTTCTTCAAATTCCCCATCTTTTACTCAGACAAGATTCTTAATGACATCACTAGACCTGCTCACTGAGAAAGGCCTTTAGTCCTCAAGGCTTCATTAAACATGAACTTATTTAGTTCACTGCTGAAAATAATCCCTTCCAAGAACAAATGGACACCTTGCAGCTTAAGTAAAGAAAGTAGGATTTTACTCTTGGAAATCATTCTGTCTGGTGGATTTGTTACCAAGTAATATAACAGGTTCTGAAGCATCAAATTCAAGTACTTCCAAAAGTCTGGCAATTGCTTTCAGGAATACAAACTTAAAAGAAGAACATATTTCAGTTTTTAAAATATGTTACATTATCAATTATTAGCATTCAAAAACCCTATTGATTTTTTCGTGGTGGTGGTGGTGGTTTGGTTTTTCTGTCTCTCTTTTTTTGGGGTGTTTGTTTGTTTTGGGTTTGGGTTTTTTTTGTTTGTTTATTTGTGGTGTTTTTTTTGTTAAATAGGGCAATATTTCAGATTTACATTTGGGTTCTATATTTCAGACAGGGCCACTTCATGCTTTTCATCAGAGTATCACACTTTATAACCAATATGTTGCTCAAAGGATGGTATCACAAGTTGCCTGATTTGGTTTTAACACACTGCCCTGCTTGACTTGCTTATGGATTTGAAGTATGATCCATCCCAATGGAGTTGAAGACTCTTAAAAGCTTATCCTTGCTTTCTTTACCCAAAAATTAGTATTTTATTGTTTATATAAACTAGAACTATTCCTACAGAGGATGTGGCAAAGATTACAAACATCTCTAATTTGATATTTAAACATAAATCTGTCAGAGAAGTAAAACTTCAAATCCCTGCTCCAAAATACGTACAATGGGGACCTCTGCCTGCTCCTCACATTTGAAGTCCCTAGACATTAGATGGCTTTTTATTTATGATTCTGACCAAAAAAACCCATTAACATACTGAAGTATGTTAAGCAGAGTTGCCAAGAGAGTCAGAGTGTTGTAGTATATGAAATGAAAAGAGAGGCTGTGGAAGCTGAAACTGGATAAGAGTAGGCTTGGGAGATCTTGTTGATGTGTACCACTCCCTGATAAGATAGTACAGAGCGGATGGAAACAGCCTCTTCTTAGGGATGCACGGATGGCAAAATGCACAAGATGGAAAATTTGCATTGAATATAAAGGGAAAAGAAATCACCATGAGAATGTTCAGACTCTGGACCAGTCTACCCATAGAAAATTTCCTTCCTTGGAGATATTCAAAACCCAACTAGACATGGCCCTTGACAGTCTGGTCTGTCTAGGCTTGCCTTGTGCATAATGTTAGGGAAGATGATCTCCATAGGTCCCTTCCAAACTATGTGATTTTATGGGTTACAATAGATTTGAGGAAAAAAAAAAGTCTTGCTTCTTTTATTGAGGTACTGAAGTGTATGGAACAGAGACATGTTTTACAAATCAAGTAAACAATATTTTTTAAAGCAATGAACATCTTCTATCAAAATGACACATATTTATGTCAGTATAGTGTGATATACAAGTTGACTTAATATCCAGTAACCAGATTCAGAATGTCTCCATTCAAACTAATACTTTGGATTTAAGTATGCTATGAAGACAAAGAGGGAATCACACAAGATTTGTCTACCTCTTTCTCCTCCTGAGTTTTTCCACACTACTAAGATCAACCATTCATCTATGAGTTTGACACTGGCTATTGCAGACAGCCCTTCTGACATGGATTAATCTAAGGTCATGACTTTAGGGTGTTGTTAAAATGGCAAAATCTGAAGACCCACTCCATGTAAAATATGCCGAGGAGAGAAATTCCACCTAGCTTACTGAGACTGGATGTTATTCACACCTTCAACTTTGAGACACGAACTTTTAATTCTTAAGGGCAAATGGAGGCGGAGGGCTACTATATGGTTGAAGAATTTAATATATAGGACTTCAAATATAGTGAGAAAGATCTGCCAACTCCCTCTAGCCACTGTTTTTCTCTTTTTTCTTTCTTACTTTCCTTCCTGCTCAAGTGGGACCCTTGACTGCACTGAAGAATGATGAAGCAGAAAGAAGAAAAAAGAAGAGGTAGAAAAGAAAGTTCAAAAATATCCACAGATGGTCTTCTCTTTCTCTTCCTTTTTTATAGTCATAGAATAATTAAATGACTTGAGTTGGAAGGCACATTTAAAGGTCATCTAGTCCAACCGTCCTGTATTGAGCAGGGACATCTTCAACTAAATCAGGTTGCTCAGAGCCCCACCCAACCTAGCACTGAATGTTTCCAGGGATGGGGCATCTACCACCTCTCTGGCCAACCTGTTCCAGTGTTTCATCACCCTCACTGGAAAAAATTTCTTCCTTACATCTAGTCTGAATCTACCTTCTTTTAATTTGAAATCATTAACGCTCGTCCTGTTGCAACAAGCCCTGCTAAAAAGACTGTTCCCATCTTTTTTATAGGGCCCCATTAAGCACTGACAAGCTGCAATAAAGTTTCCCCAGAGTCTTCTCTTCTCCAGATTGAACAAGGCTTTTCTCACCGTTGTTTCTGACACACCGAATACCTCTACCAATGAGCAAAAAAGAACTGCAGAAGATTTTTTCTTGTCAAGTAAAATAGTTTTTTCCCTTGCATATAGACAGTTAAGTAAAGGAATGTCACCTAAATGTAAGTTGATAATTCCTTACAAAAAAATGAATGTATAGCACAGGGAAGAATGTAACTTTTCAAATGAGCTTGATGTGAGCAGTCTCAAACTGCCAAGGTCAGTAAATGTTATCTCAATACTCTACATGAGGGACTAGGAAGTGTTCTGGCACTGTGGTGGCCCATGGTAAAGCCAGGTGCTCAAATGTTTGCCTGGAAGGACTGGTGCTTCTGTTACAATCAACAGGATCAACCCTTTAACTTCTGAGTCAAGAGCCAGTTTTGAGGAAAAACTTTATATAAATATGCCCTTAAGTTTATCAAACTGTATACAGCAGAACGGTATAAACACCTGTAGAGGGCAAATATACTCCCACACCTTAACCTGATTTGGAAAATGATACTGTGAACTGAGCTCTCCACTACATTCAACTAGACATTGTTGATGCTAGAGAGTGCAGGCCCCTTAAAATGAGCCTGATATTATATG
Organism: Megaceryle torquata; assembly: GCA_024611175.1. NCBI lineage: Eukaryota > Metazoa > Chordata > Aves > Coraciiformes > Cerylidae > Megaceryle > Megaceryle torquata. Next base: position 20,856 of record JANIJG010006939.1, on the reverse strand, counting down.
ATGTGATTTTGTTTGCAGCTTTTGCAGCCAGTCAAGTTGTATACAGTGAAGAATATATTCTTTCCATATTATTTAGTCAAGATTTACACCTTTTTTTTTTTCTTCTTCTTTTTTAAGTGAAAACATTCTTCCTGGTAACAAGATAATATTTGCTTTTTCCAATGAACATAAAATGAAAACATGAAATATACAGTTCTAAATAAAGAATTCTTGAATAATTGCACATTATTTTGGCATTTCAGATCAGGTTTATGTCTTAACAATTAATGACGATCTTATTCTGGTTGCACACTTAGAATGTTCCAGAACTGTGTAATTCTGTGACATATAGTACATATTCTTCATATCTGTAACCTTTTTGCTGAGGTTGTATTATCTTTTTCTCCATACCAAACAGAAAGCACTGATAAAATGAAATGGCTAGGGCAAAGCTTTCATCGAGTATGTCAGCAATTTGTGGAGAGTAAATTGAAAATGAACATAGACAGAATTATGAAAAAGTATCATTTTTTTTGGAGCATTTAAAAATATTGAAGCCAACATTCCTCTACTTCAGTGGAGGTGGACTCATTCCCTACTCTTATTTTAGTAACAGATTTTTCATTCAGCAATATTAAAATAGCTCCACACCTCACAAATCCTCTGCAGCACAATTCTCACCGTTCTCCTTTTTCCTGGCATCAGTGGTGGACTGCTTTCCCTACTGAGAGTGGGCTCTACTTAGAGAAAAAGAAAGGGAGACTTCATTCACTCCCTGAACTTTTATTTGGGCCATCCCAAATGCTCATTCTAATAATGATTTATACAAGCTGATATGGAGGAAGGAGATGTTAAAATTTATGCAATTTGATAAAACCTCAAAGATTTGAATGCTCACAAAGATATGTGTGCACAGCATATTAAATCAGCATTGTGTTACACAGGAGATCTCCTGTTGTCAGTTAATAGATGTAGGAGGACACTTATGTCTTTATTCTGGTCACAGATGGGACCATAACATACTGTAGCTAGCCTGTATCTCGGCTACCTGCAAATTCCATAGCCTGCTGAGGCAATTAATGGTGATATTAAAGATTGTATGGCATACAGTAAAGAACTTGGTGCCATAAAGAGGAGATGCACATTTGGGTGTTAAAGGTCAAAACCAGATGTGCTTATTTTGGATCTTAACATTAATCAAATCCTCAAAGTGCTTATTTCTTGATGTTATTTAAAAAAGATGAGGATATATAGAGATGTAGACATCTGGATTTAATCTGATGAATCTGACTTTTGTGTAATGATAAATCATATTAAAAGTGGGGCAGGACATAATTTTTTTTTCTCTTATAATGGTGTATAGCCCAGTCGTTAAAGTATTTTCTTGAAACTAGTTCAAGTGTAGTAACTAGACCCTTACTTCCAAGTATGGTTGAAAAGTCTAACCTTGAAGTAGTGAGTAAAAGGGAGATGAAGACAACAGCAGCAGTTTTAAGGATTTTTTCTTTTATGAATCTTCTTTTCTTTCTTTTATTTAGAATATATAAAATGTTTCATCTCAGGCCAAATTCAATGTGTTGCATTATACTAAGCTGTTTTTACTTCATTTTAATTTCAGAAAGGATTAGAAACAAAAAAATATTTATAGTTTGATCCAAACTTTTTTTCAAACTTGGCTGTTAAACAGAGAAAGAATCTTTTCAAGCAACCGTAAAGTCCAGATCTTGATCTCATACAAGACTAAATCAGGAATGATTTCAATAAGGTTATTTGGATATGTTGGTATAAAATGCTGCTATATAAATGAAATCAGAATCGGGCCTTATAACAGCCCCTGTGTAGAAGAAACATGCTTAAATCTCATGTAGACAGGTGGAAATAAGCAGCAAAGCTCATACTTATAAGGTATTCCAATAGAATTTATCTGTTCCAGGCAAGTTCCCATGTAAAAACATTATTTCAGAAAAAAAAAATAGCTTTATTCCAAGCCAAAACTAAGTCAGCTAATATCATTCAACAGTCTTAATTGCAAAGCAATTACTATGAACTAAAGTATTTTTTATGCTGAGTTAGAGAGCAATTAAGCAATGGTTATTATGAAGTAGATATTTCAGATAGCCACCAGTCAGGGTACTTAGAACTCTTCTCCAGTGGCCTTAAACAATATCATAAAGGAAGAAGAACAGGGCAAGCATGTCTCCCCAAGTGTTCTACTAGCTGTTAACTATTTTTTATCATCCCTTACACTTAATATGTTCTGACTGTCTAGTAACCAGAGTAGAACTATATTCTAAGGACTTTTTGCTTTTCCCCTTAAAACCATGCAAACTTTTTGAATGGGCTTTTTCTTTCACGAAAGCCTTCATTCATGATCCATCTCTTGTTTGTTTTGATCTTGACTACTACTGGTTTCATATGCAGACCTGTAGTTCTTGTGGTGGAAGAGCTAGCAGTCCCGCAGTTTGCCGTCTCCATGCCATTCATGATCATGTAGACCTCTCTCATTTCACCAGAGCTTGTAACCACAGACTGGCACTCTGTCTTGCAAAACCAACAATCAGAAGATACCCCTGCACCTACAGTTTCCATTTTTATGTTTAAGTTGTGTTCAGACTCAACTTTAGGGGACAGGGTGGGAAGCTGTCATAGTGGGAAATCACTCTCTAGAACTTTCAGTTCTCTGAGCTTTGTTACTATTTCATGGTCCTGGAGTGCTTTACATCATTGCTTCATTCTTTTGCCTTTCATGTGGTCTCATGGCATATTAGACACTTCCTGGTTAACAGTGACCACTAGAAGACAATACATGTGCGTGAGGGCATACTCCTTGCTGTTTTTTAAAATGTGAATTGGCACACTGATCACTATTTTGATCATTACCCTAAAGGACAATAATAATACACTTTAAAGTATTCATTTACACTATTTAAAAAAAAAAGATTGCATAGTCACAAGGTTTAGAGAAAGAAGAGGAACAAAAGATGCATCTCTAATTAGCATGTAGATTAATTTGCCTCATTCTATATGGTCAGGCAGACAGAATGAAAGATAAGTTTCAAAATTCCCCACTGTGAGGGGAGTTATATGAGGTACTCGTCCTCATATTATCCTACTTATTCACATGCTTGTGAAATAGACTTGAGGATCCAAACATAGGGAACTACATTTCCTTTCCTAGTCTCATATTTGGGGATGAATTCAAGTTCAATCTTTGAATTGTCTGATTATGATTCACAGATTCAGTTGTGATTTAGGCTTTCCTCCCACCAACCCATTGCCTGCTGTGTCCCAGTTTGGAATGTTAATGTCCTTTGGGAAGGACCCCTTATGGTTCTTACCTGCCAAGAAAAAAAATAGAAATAACTAACAACTATTTCTTCCCTGTGAGGGTGGTGAAATGCTGGAATGGGTTGCCCAGAGAGATTGTGGATGTACTTCCCTGGAAGTGTTTAAGACCAGGCTGGATGGGGCTTTGAGCAGCCTGGTCTGGTGGAAGGTGTCCCTGTCCATGGTGGGGGAGGAGGGGATGGAGGGAGACTGGAGGGATTGGAATAAGGTGATATTTAAGATCCCTTCCAATCCAAATTATTCTATGATTCTGTGATGATACTTGCTTCATCAAGCACTGAAAAGTTGTTTACTCACTGTAAGACCCAGTGTTCCTTATTAACAAGCTAGGCAAGTTTCAAAACCCATTAAAAAACCAGTGAAGTCCCTTTACTTTTTCAGCCTTCACTCTACCTACATGTACAACTTGCTACTCACTCAAGCTTCATAATATTACAGAATTAGCGTAATTGTAAACTCTAATCCTCCAGACATGATACAAACAAATCATTAAGTATGGCCATGGATTGAAAGTACTGTCATCTTCTCTACATTTCAGTGATAGATACCATGACAGAATATTTTGAAGGCCACATGGTGTACTCCTGTAAGTAAGGAAGTGTCATTAGTATGCTTCACTTGCATGACAAGTGAAGGGGGATAGAGGGAATAATTCAGAAGAATTCAGCAAAGATATCAGAAGATTGTATCTGTTTTAAGGTAAGAGAGAAAATAATAAATTGGGATTAAAATATAACCAACATTGAAGAAAATGGCAGAAGTTGTATAGTCTTCTCATGCAAGAAGAAAATCTTATATAACAAAAAGGAGTGAATAAAAATGGCAAAAGAAAACAGCACTGGGTCCCGTGTCACAAAAAAACCCAAACAAACAAACAAAAACCACAAAACAAAAGCTGGAGGTTGAAAATGTAACAGAATAAGGAGAAAACACTGACTTAGCTGTAATTAAGAACAACTGGAATGGTGCATGTGTTAACCCTTTCTTTCTTCTTAGAGAGTGGAAGAAAGATGTTTCCTTGCACAATGATGATGTTCAGCATTTGAATACAACCTCTACACAAATTTTTCAGTTGCTAAACAGCAGTTACTGGATTAAATGAACCCCTTTTTAACTAATTTTGGTATTTTCAATAAAAGATAAAAATATAAAAAAAAAAAATCCTGAATTGTTTGTGACACTAATACAGCATTTCTACGCATAAAGAAAACTAGAATTCTTTTTAGGCACTTACCTTCAGTTAAGATTTCTTAATAATGAGACACAACAAGGGAAAACTCAGGAAACCTCTTTTACACATGATTCATTGAAAACTTTTAAACTTAAAAGAAACAATTAAAAATGTTCTTAAAAAATATTTTTTTTTAATTTCACAAAGTTATCAGATGATGTTGTTGTCATACATTCTTCGAGTATGCTAAAATTGCACTAATTTACACAAGCTGACAAGCTGGCCCAGTGCTCTGGAAATCTCATTCAACTTGTTTATGTCCACAACACAGATTTTTCCAGAAAAATTAATTTTCTTCACATTTTCTAGGTCTTCATTGTACCTAAGAATGAAGGCAAAATCACACAATCAGGTTTTTTTATATCTGCTCTCATAATTTCAAGAAAAATAGCTACATATTAATCATTCCCTTCAGCTGCCAATTTGAGATTTCATTAGCAAATTACAATATTAATATACCTGATTTAACACCTCATTGTCCAGTGGTATTAAGTTTTATGGATGTCATCACAGCTAGGATTGTTGTGATTACATTTTTCTGAAACTGACTTCATAACCTGTCTACACCAGTAAGAGAAATCTTACATTTTGGAGTTCTCCCGTATTAGCTGAGCCTGAAAATTTTAAGACACTGAGTAAGCAGTGGAAAAGACATATTTAAAAAATACATATTTAACTTACTTTCCTTCCCATTCTCTAAAATGTTTCCTTTAATTAACTTATTTAACTGTCTATGAACCTGGTATTTTTAAAGCTCTTTGTTTTTCATCAAGAAATGACTTGCCAGAAAACAATCTATCCTCATACAAGAAAAGAAAGAGAAAAACCCCATAATCCAAGTGCTTTGACATTGTCAGCTATCTGCAACTTTTTTATAGGGTGAGTTGCTGAAAATTCTGTTAAACTGCTTGAATTGATAAATGACACCGTTTTCTTAATAAACATCATCAGTCTCCATTTTAGGCTGTCAACAGCCTGCTAAGTAAAAGTTATCTCATGCTGGGAGCAATGATGTTTGGTAGAGGCAAGTGGCCTGGGGCAGCTACATGATCTTAAGTCTCTTCATGGAACAGAGAAGTGAATAACAAAAGCTTATTTAAGGGCTACATTTGTCACTTCAGTGCTCAGCAGTCCCTGTCATCATTGACAAAAGTTTCTCGATCCACTTTCTTCTCTATTAATGAGAATTAGCAGGCCCTAAAAACCTACAGGCATTTTGATGAGAGTATATCTGTAACACCATAAAGTTAGTGTCAGTAGTGGAAGTCAGTTGAATTAATTAAAAGTGGAAATTAATTGAACTCTTATATAAATAGATGTAGGTTTTCTTGGTGAAATGAAGTAACCCATTTTGCATAATGGAATGCATTACTAAAATGAGTATTTCAGAGTTTATTCCTAATGAATGTACACAAGTTCTCTTTGTACTGTACAATTTCTACTATGCTAAGTGTATGTTAATGAACAGGGTGAGTTTTTTATTGGGTCACAAATGGAAGAGTGATTTTTCTTCACATTAAAATTTTATTTTCCAAAGTCAATCACAGACTTATTTCTGTTTGAACTTTCTCTAGAGTTTACCAGATGTTCTGTTTGGATTCCACATTACTGTATTGTGCTCACTGGAGTTCACAGATGGCCTTTCCATTGAACTAATGAAAATCTAATGAAATCCATATCTGTATTTAGCATTCGAGAATACAGTATAATATAATGCTTTCTGTTGCTGTTTGTCATTCATGCTTAAATCATCAGAGGAAATGTAAGCCTCTAAGAGACATTGTGAGTTTGCAAGCAGGCAGAAAATTTTGGTTTTCTTCACTCCTTCTATATGTGTAATGTGTCCCCTGCTATTTCATGGTAGCAGATAACTGCAGTTTTGAAGGTGCCTGGGTTTTGCTTCTGTTTCATCGAGAGAAATGGGAAAGCTGAAGGTCATATAAGAGGAGTGTTCAAAATCACATGTCAAAAGAGTTGGTTAAACTGCAGGATTACTGGAGATGTGTAGAATTTATTTTCAGGAAGAGAAATCGGTATGGAACTGGGGAAAAAAAAGAAAAAAAGAAAAATCAGTGTCTGTTAATCATCAGTAGTGGACAGATAACCTCAAACACTATACTGTCTACAATCTGGTGTATGAGAACTAGACTGGTTTTGCAATACAAAGTCTAACCAAAAGCCAGTTCCAAATGGTGTTCCTCAGAGGCTGATGCTGCTTAGTGGATGCAAGGATGGCATACAACCTGCAGTTGTACACCATTGCAAGTCTGTTGGCAATACTACGTGTGGAAAGTGGCCAGCATGAAGGAGGCTAGGGCTGCTATTCAGACAGACCTGGACAGGCTGGAGAAATGACAAGAACCTCATGTAGTGGAAAAGAGCTAAATACAAAGTCCTGCATCTGGGACAGAATAACATCATACAGCAGTGCAGTCTGGGGTCTGATGGTGAAAAAAGCGACTTTGCAGAAGGTTACCTGGGTTCCTGGCGGTCAAGTAGTCAAGTATTAATCAGCAGCCTGCCTTAGCAGCAACAAAAGCTAATATCATACTGATTTATGTTAGCAAGAGTGTAGCTGGCAGTTAAGGAAAATGATTATTTTTTTCCTTCTTTTTAGCCCTTGTGAGATACATCTGAAATTGTCCAGGTTTGGACACCCCAATGCAAGAAAGACATTGACAAACCAGAGAGTCCAGGCCAAGGTTACTGTGAAGATTAGGAAGCAAACAACACATACAAAAGGACTGAAAGATCAGTAAAGATAGTCAAGAACTGAAATGGATCATAAAGAGGCTGTAGAACCTCCATCCTCAAAGGTAATTGCAATGCTATTGGAGGTGAGTGAACAACCTGATCCAACTAGCTAGATCTAGCATCAAAGGTGGCCCTGTTTCAGAAGTCCCCTCCAGGTCCTATATAAATAATTCTGTGGTTCTGTTTGGATCCTGTTAATATCTTCTAGTGACACTCTCCTATTTACAAGACGATATTAGTCATATTGAAGGAGTAATGATTAAAGTCAGTATTAATAGTTTTGTTTCCTCTATTTTCAGAGGTACTCTGGATGCTCCCAAAGGAAGAAAGCAGTGTTTTGAAAGCAGACTAATGACTTTACTTTTGAAAACAAAGATTTTTTTAAATTTGGAATTATTTTGAAAATTAATTAAATATTCTGAAACTCAAATAGCCAGTAACTATCCAAGAAATTAAGATTGTGCCTCCAGCTATCATATTGAACAGAACCTATTAATTAATTTCTAATGTATTTATCAATTGCATTATCTTCTTAGTAAAGGTAATAGAAAGATTGCTGTGTAATCCTGGTATTGTGACCCAGTAACATAGAATGGTAGCTATGCTTTCCTTCTCTCTGTTACTGAAGATGGACTGTGAGCAGAAAAAACACTGTATCCTTTTCTTGTCTCAGTGCTGAAACTGGAGCATATTTGTTCTAGGAAGATATACTAGGAACTTTTGTGACAGCTTTCCCACAGGGAACTGGGGATTCACAAACACCTGACTCCCTAGATTCTCAGTGGGTCATGTGACAGGATCTAATAGTTGGGAACTTTGCAATTCTCCGGTCCGATGACACTCTCAGGCAGGCAAAAGCAACCAACCTCCAGGGCATTTCAACAGCTTCTAGGCTTCAGCTCTCCTCAGCAGGTTGTCATAGAGTGAGGAGGCCTGGAGAGCACAATGGCTTTCAGGAATATGGACAAGTTCCTATAGTGGAAACAGTTTGGGTTTTCCTCCCTCAAAAAAAGCCTTTTCAAAACAACAAATCTTTTTTTATTATTTTTTCAGAAATAAATTTAAGCTTCACAGCTAGGTGCATATCTGTGCTGAAGATCCATCCAGTCTTGACTACACTTGACAGCAGTAGTAGCTGTGAAGCCTGGGAAAACTCATCTGAGGCATAGCTGTCTCCAGATTTTCCAAAGCAATGGGCAGTGATTGCCCCAAGGATGATACAGGTGTCAGAAAACTGCTTTCTTCTATTTTTTATAGAAAGTGATGACTCCATAGTACATTCCTACCACACTAACTCATGGAAAGAGAGAGGACCTGAGAAAAACCATTAAATAAATTAATATTACAGTTGTACTGCATTCCCTGGAGAAAACACGTGGTTTTGGTGTTCCCCCCTCATGACAGTGTATTCAGGGAAGTTAAGTGCATTTGACTACATATATCAGTGTCTGCACCCATTCTTTAAAATGTTTACTACTTTTATTTATACAAGGAGTAGGTTTTGGAAATTATGAGGCAGTATAATATATAGTGCAGATGATACTAAATATGATTAACATTTAAAGCATTTCAGTCTGACAACAAGTGTTACCATGATGAAGAGATAAAGATGTGCAATGCATCAATCAGATCCAAGCAACAGATTTGTTAGATCTAAACCAATTCTAAAGAGAAACATAGACATGTGTTAGTCATACATCTTTGAATTACAGATGTGTGTTTGCACAGCTCTGAGAAAACAGATGACATTCCCATAGCCAGTTGGAGAAATGATATATATTTTTTTTCTATGGGCAGGGCTCTACCTCATTTTGCCTGCAGCATTTCTCCTCTTCCTTTCAATTTATTTTTTCATGTTCAGTATATAAATGACTAGGGCCAAGCCAAGCAAAGGACTCTAACAGGTACCAGACAAATAGACATAAGAGTTTCTACACTGAAAAGCTAATTCTCTAAGAAGATGGGATAAAAAAAAAAGCCCCAACAACATAAAATAAGAAGAGGACTGATGGACAGAACATGTGGGCAGATCAGCTTTCAAACACCTGATTTCAGTGGATTAACTAATTTGCTTTTGTTTTTTTAGTTTACATAGTAACCAAAAGGTTGTGAATCACCTTCAGAGTGCTTTGTTATCTGGAAGACTGTGGAAGGTGTTGGAGATGCAGAAAGATGGGAGAAAGAAAATGGCACAAGGTCTGGCATGCTGAGCGTGAAAACTACAGGGGCAGCAGTTCCTGTAGGTCCCTGGTGAAGATCATTTTCTGGTTCCCTATTCCAGTCTCTTTTCTGAAAGTTGTCTGACTAGGAATAGCAGAGGGACTGTATGAGACTCCAGCAAAATTTGTTCTCAGGGGCTGCATTTAGGCCAGGGAAGATAATATTCAAGTTATTAACTATTAAAGGCTTTCCCTAAAAGCCAGACAGAATCTTCTCAGCAACTTTGGAGGTCTATTGGCACCACCAAAATTGTAGATAGGTGATTTCAACATGCAGTAATGAATTACTTACTTGAACAGACTTTATCTTATCTATAGCCTTTCCTTGAGTGATACACACCATAAGCAGGACATTCCTTGTAGGACAGTGTGTTGTACCACTTATTTTAGGGGGTGGGGGGGAACGGTAATACTAAGACCTCTGAACTTTACAGCCATACGTAGTGCACCTATATATTGTCATGGGAAATAAAACAGAGTAACAAAGAATATATATATGCTGCACAAGCAACAAATTCCTCTTCATGACCATGTTGTCAAAATTTCAGTCAAAAAACATAACAATTCCTTATAACTTGCTTGTTGTTTCTTCAGTCTTCAGTTCCCACCTTGGTTTTGCTCAGCCTCTCCTTTTATGTGTTTTTACTCTCTATTACGATATCATTAACATCCACTTTACTGTATTTAGCTGTCTTTGGCACAGAGGAACCCAAGTAATGTTAATTACTGTTTATTTTAAAATGTATTTTCTGGGAAACTTTACATCTGCCTACTTGCCACAGTACTGTACACAACAACATCTCAGATTTCTTTACTGTATCTCTTATAGTAGTAAGATGTGTGAACGAATTACACTTGCTTGTATAGACCTGGAAGGGCTATGAAAGTACGAGGAAGAAGGTAGTACATTACCTTCCTATTTAAGCTGAAAGGAATCTGTAGACAAAATGGTTTCATCTATGTTCAGGTCCAAATAATCTGTTATTTGCTTTAAAATACACCTAGAGAGAATAATCTAAACTATACATATGTGACACTGAGCTCATAATTGGCAGTTGTAATGAAGGAAAGAGACCTCAGAGTAATAACTGACAATTATCTACAAACATCAGTTCAAAATGCAAAAGCAGTCCAAAAAAAAAAAAAAAAAAAGACAATAAAGAACCTGTCATATCAAGAGGACCACTGAGGGAAAGATAAATAAATAAAAAAACCTCAAATAAACCCAAAACCAAACAAACAAAAAACCCAAACAAACAAAAAACAACCAAGCAACCAACCAACCAAACCAAACCAAACAAACAACAATCCCCCAACCAGCATTAAAATAAACCCACATCAACAGAATACTTCATCTCAAATAAGATAAAACCATTGTGCGCTCACAACTTCAGTGTTGTTTGTGGTTCTGGTTCCCAGCCTCAGACTACTGCCATCCTCAGGAGGTGCCCTATGCCTGGGTCTGAGGCTGCCTGAGCTGCTGTAGGAGGTCATGGAAGCAGACAGTGTCAGAAGGTTCAAAAAATAAATGAGTAGATTTTTGGGTGTCAGACTGAGACATACAAATGGCAATGCGATATCCCCATCATTGTTAATCCAGTGGCAGTGGATGCTGGGGACTGACAGAGGGTGCACCACAGACAGGAGCCAAGCTTGTGGGCTTCCCTGCTGCCAGACATAATAGTTCCTGCAATGGGTCATTGGTTTGTCCCTGTCAGGCATTTTTGTGCTCTTGAAAAGGCACAGAGTGGTATCATATCCAGTCCAGAAACTCCAGTAAATCTGGAAGAATCTTATGTCAGAACAGCTGATGATTGAGGTCTAAACTTTGTCATTCAATCCTATCCTTGATATTGTGGGTTCAGGAGTGACTGCTGTCTGCCATTAGTCCACCATTGCCTCAGTGTTGAAGCTGTTCAGCTTCAACAGCTTCACTGCTTCATGCTGGCTTCTTTATCCAGATGTGCTCAGTAATCTACAACAGAATCAGACTCCCAGCTCCAGCATGGCAGTGAACTTCCCATTTAGCAAGGAGATACTTTAATGACACCTGTCACTTCTGTGCTTTTTCTGAGAGCAGAAGCAGATGATGCCTCATGGGAAAGGACACTCTGGTTTGTTTGTTGTTTCTTTATACCTCTTGCTGACATCATTCCTGGAGAAGTGCATTGCAATGAATACCTGTCCTGAACAGTGACTGTGTCTTTCTTTAACCTCCTGTCTGATATGAGTGCCAACTCTGCCTTCCTCTTTACCATATAGACTATAAGACTGAAGGACTGGAAAAAGAAAATCCTTTACTTCTCAGAAAAGGAACAAACACCCTACGAGTAATGGGGCATGTTTATATACATTCACAGCACAAGTGTGTCACCGCAGAATTTATTGTGTTGCCAATTTGATGCTGTCTCTCTACTTTAATTACAAAGTTTTTTTCTGTATGTATAATTTGTTCGTGGCCATTATATGAACATGAAAATGGAGACAATCACCATCAGAAAACATTTCCAATTTCATCATTTAATCAGCCTCTATTGCTGAACATTTAAAAGCATTTGGACTACCTTCTCCTTTTGTTTTTTAATTCCTTCAAAAAATCAGCTGTGATATTTTCCACAGAAAGCAGCAGCAGAGTGGAAGTGTTCCCTGTGGTTAATCTCCTATTCTTGGTCGACATGTATGCTGGCCCCCAGCTCACTTGGAGCCAGTTTTCTGGCTGGGCTAATGGGATTTCCAGACCTGTCTCCTCTTCTTACGGTCACTGTTCCTTACACACCCTCATTGCTCCCAGAAAGTATGTCAGAGAAGGGATTGCCCTTCAGAATATCATATCAGAAAAGGAGTTTAAGGAGGAAGATGAATATGTACTTTCCTGATCTTTAAAGTAAGGCAGTGACCTTTTAATCTGCAGGACTCTCTCAGCTCAAGCACAAGACATTGTTCTCAGTTTTAGCACTGAAGATGTCATTTAATAGTAGCTTGGGCAGTGCAACCAAATGAACTCTAGAACACATTTTCCTATGACATATTTGGACTTTGAAACTATGCATATTGAGAAATCAGGCTGACCACATGCCAATGCACTATTGTGCAGATATGCAGCCAGATATTCAAAATTACAGGTTTGTGAGTATTTGTGAGAGTATGAGAAACAGACAACAGCAGTACTGATTGTCTATATTGCTTTCAAAACTTTTCATTAAGTGATTTGACAAGGGTTCTACGTTCTGGAATTACTCTACTGTCTCTTTTTAGCATACTAAATAACCTATTCCTGATATTTAAAGACAGACATAATTGTTCATTAAATTATAAAACAAACTTCAAAATCTGAAGCTCCTATACTTATGCCAAATTCAAGGGACAATTTACATTTCTACCAGTGGCACAAATATGTCTTAGATTGTATTCCTTTATGTCTCCTAAAGATTTGAAAGCTGTCTTCACTTGCAATGCAGCCTTTTGGTGACAACTGCTGTTTTATTCCTTCAGCAACTATGAGTTCTTAAAACACAGCTGAATGTCACCTAATTGTATTTACACACCAACACAAAGGAAACAAATAAATCCCTGCAACTACTTTAGTCAACATTGTGTCATGATCTTCTAGAAACACATATTATGGATTTCCAGAAATAGTAGACTGAGACTCAAAGTCAGGAATTATCTTGTTACGGCAAAAGAACTAAATGCTTTATGAACATGCTACTTTCGTAGACATGTAGCAAAGCAGACATGTAGCAAAAAAGCCTAGAGGTATTTCTACCCTGCAAAGTTCCTTGATAATGGGCTGAAAGTCTACTTGCACAATTTTTCATGTTAACATCACCACAAGTTATAGCTGACACTTCTACTGCAGTCTGCACTGTTCTATCCTACATGCATTAAATACTGCCAAGATATCAAAAAGACCCACATTTTCTTCCTTGTGCTCAACTGCAGCTTCCCAATAACTTGTTAACTCCGCAGGGTTTCTTCTCTCTAATTTTCCAGTGACAAATGCTAATAAAGAAACGTGCTCCCGGTTGTGCTCATTGTTATTTGTTTAGATCATTAGAATTAAAATACTGACATATTTCAGAAAGAATGTTTGGGAAAAAAAAAAAAAAGTCATTAAATGCCCTTTAGTAATATTAAATAAGAGGAAACACTAACATGATAAATCATATATAGATAAAACTTGCCATTTTGAAAGGTTTTTTGCCTTTTAAAGATTATTTCACTTTTTTTAAGGTGATAGACACCCAATAACAGCTCTTTGTCTCTATAATATTAAAGAGCTCACCTGAAGAAGGGTGGGATCCTTGAATCAAGTAAGGGGACAGTTTTGCCCATCAACAAATTCATACAAGGGTTATTTCACTGCATAAGCTGTGGTCATAGCAAATTTTGGGAAGAAACTAGGAAAAAGTATTTGACTAAGTTTTTCTAGAATGTCTTAGAAATCAGATCTATCTTAAGTCTTAGTTCTATCTTTCTATGTCTTATAGTCATTCATGGGCACTCATTTTCAATGGCTGCTCCACATTCTCATGTGTATACTTATTCATGAATTTTCAACATATGTAAACAAAACTGTACTGTTTTATTCTGCATCTTCTCTGCCCTCTTTTTACTTATCTGGATCTCTTCTGAAGTCCCAGTCTTTAAAACTGAAAAATATTTTCCAACTGAGGTCATACCAGCTCTGAGGATAGCCAAATATTAATTTCTCTTTCTCATATGTGATAGTCTTATGTATTTGCCCTTTTTTTGGAGTAGGATAAGATTTCTGATATGTGGAAACCAAACATATATTTTCATACACATATATATTAGTCTCATGTTAGACAAGAAAGGTAAATTTCCTTGTTTGTGTGGTGCTGATGACAGTATTGCTAAATTGTGCAGAAAAGGCTGCACTTTGTAGAGAGTAGATAGTCTAGTTAGTCTGGTCATTTTTATTTGCAGATTTAGTGGGCAGGCAAGTAAGCAGATCAGAGAATAAGTGAAATTTCCTTCATCGGGCATTTGTCAAAGTGAAAAAGTCAGAACTGATCTGTCCATCTTTGACACTACCTCAGAGGAGACCGTAAGTGACAAACCCTGAACTCTCTTCATTTCTTTAATTCTCTCTTGTGGTGATTTGGTCAGAAAGGACCTGTAATTTGTCACTTCTCACACAACACGACTCTCCCTTTTGTAATGTATCTGGGGCCAAATGGCCTCCACATTGCACAGTAAAGGCAATGAGGTGTAGGCTTTTGAAGAACATAGGGGCACTAGCATTTACAAGGCAATGTAACACAGAGATTAAATGCAGGGTGATACTGAAATGATTATTGGAATTTTTCCTAAAAATCTGTCAATATACATGAAATGTTACAAACGTTATGGTAGCATTGAATCAGACAGGCTTAATTTAATTTTGTACATGCAACTGATTCCAAATGAGAATCCCTCTGTGCTTTTGGAAAGGATGTCAAGATATATTCCAGCATACTGCGTCTCTGTGGATTTGCTTTGATTTTACCCTTTTGCATATATAATGAAAATAGATCTAACCACTATATTCAAAATGTCTGCATGCAGAGTATGGCGTTCTGTTCAATCCTTTCAGCACAGGAAAGCTGGACTACCTGCGACACATAACCTGAGAATCAAGGGAGAGACTGACATGGCCTCAAGGATGATTATAGTTCTAAGGGCAATATGCAGGTATACAGCTCTTCATAGAATCACTGTAAAGCTGTAAGCACCTCCACCTCATATTATGGGTCTTTGGTTAAATGCCTCCCCTAATTAAGAGCATGAACGTGCCTTCTGAAAGCAATAAAAAAATGTAGTCCATGAAAAAAAACCCTATACTGGAAGCTAAAGGAGCTAAACAGCTAAAGCTGTGAGATTAAAGGAGTCAAGAGAACCATAGCACTATTCTTAAAAACTGTCAGAAATAGTCACTATTCCATTAAAAAAGCTGATTTCGAAAGACTGTACTTGTACCCTGGAATTAAATTTCCCATGTCCAACAGTGAATGCCTTTCCTTTGAGAAAGGATCCCTCAAGTTTGTATCACTGGAATCAAATATTCAAGTAATGTGATGGGGGGAAGCAGAGGCGTCAGCGAATAGCAGCTTGCTTAACCCAACTGCTAGATGAAAAGCAAATGTATTAAGGGCTCTGACGTCAAATAACAGGCATCTTTCCAAGAGAAATTCTGTCAGAACTTTATATAAATCAAAAGACAGATTGTGAATCTTTTCATTGGCAATTCCACTTGTTCATGAAGTAAGATAAATTAATAGGGAACAGAAAGGTAAGCCAAAAGGTACCTCTGTATGGCAGACCTTGTCTTCAGCTCTGGAATTTCCTGAACTGACAATTTTAAAGAAAATCCACAGATGGTGTGTTCACTTCTATGATTAGCTGCAAAGAAAATTAAATTATAATCACAAAAAGTGCTTCCTAACTAGATATATAGATGGAATTCAAGACAAAGGAAAACATGGGGAAAAGGTGCATTTTAGACAGCTTTGCACTTCTCTAACAGTGGTCATATCCAGAACCTTAACACCAAGGAAGTTTAGTGCTGTTCTCAACTACCTATACCTTTGGATGAATTTCTCTGAGTTTTATAGGGCCATATAGTCCAACCAGGAATATAAATTGTGATCTTGGGTTCAAAACTCTCTAGAGACTGTTCCAGATTATCTCTGCTATGACAGCTGGAAAGCAGACAATCACTGACTCAAATGCAACTTTATTTGCTCAAGGTTAGATTGCTTCTGTAAGAGAGAGGTGACAGAACTCACAGACAGCAGACAGACACTACAGAAAGTACACCAACAATTATCTTGAATAAAGCCAAATGCATTGCTTTTTTTAATACCTAATCAAGCTTACCTGTTTTAAAGTACTGAAAATAATATTGCTATGTCATTTTACTTGCAATGTAGGATAAATATTCTCATGTTCACATTTTTTCTATTCAAAATTGTTTCGCTAAACAAAATCCAGTAAAGAACTAGTAGACAGACACTGCCAAAGAGTGATTTATCTTTTCCTCAAAGAGATATGCTCCCAAGGTGTCTCTTTCTCTCCATTGACTACAGAAATCTACAGAGGAAACATGAATTTAGGCAATGAACTTCAGGCCTGAGATGTGGTTTTAGATTATTTGTGCTAAAAACTGCTGATGGAAAAAGATCATAACACTGCCTTCATATTTTTGTTTCTTGCATATAACTGCATTTTCACTGGTGGGTTATATTTGAGTTGACAGTGTCACTGGTGCATCTGCCTGATTCCGTGAAAGAACTTAAGTATTTATTTTCTTCATCTATTCTAAGCAAACAGAAACATTTGCACAAAGTTTTTGTCTTCACCTGCTTTTTTTCCAGTTATATTGTTTTCATTCTAAATTGTTCATTTTGTTTTACAGAAATTAAACCTCAAAATTGGAAAAATGCAAAATACTTGTAATTAAAAAATGTTGGGTTTAGGAGACACTTGTTCTTGAGGGAAACCTCAACAACAAAATCCTCAGTATATGGAGACATAAAACAACAAATCCTCATTGTTCAAAGAATGAAAATATGAAAAATAGAAAAGTAGAGAAAAGTTACTTCCCTTCCAGTCCACTCAGTGGGGAAATGTCACACATACAGGTCTTGGCTCGGCATGATGCAGGCTCAGAGACTGGACATACGTAGAAGCCCAGGAGCCACAGCCAGACAAGGCATAGGCTAACTTTCCTTGGGCTTAGATATCAATTTCTAGATTTGAACTGTTTTCCAGCCCTTCAGACATCTAGCACAGCAATGCTGACATACATACCTATTTTGTTTTGAGGCTGCAGATTTCAATAGCCCACACCAAGTACAATTAACTTCCTTATTGTACATATGGGGAAATAAGGTAAAAACCAAAGGCTGTTGTTCTCTAAATCTTACAGGCATTTAACTTTCAGCTGTCATGCAGGTGCAAAACTGACAGATTGCTATATCCTATCCACAGTGCCCTGTTCTAGCCCCTGTTCTTTTTTGTTTTCCTGTAGTATATTTTCTCAGTCAAGAGAGATTGGTTTCAGCTTTTTGGGGGCCATTGACTTTGAATTAGGTTTATAAATATAAAACAGCTCTAAGAAAGATTGCATCTGAATGCCCTCAAAACCTACAGAGTATTCTGCTCTGGCTGAGAACCTTGCAGATGAGATGCAAATACAGCTTTCTGCAGTGATCAGCACACTTCGGCTTGTATAACTGGACCTGTCAGAGCACAGGTTGGCATTTCTCACAAAATTAGCTATTTTCAATTACTGCCTCAATGCAACCAAAATCCTACAAACATAAAAATGTTCCATTTTTATCATATTTACCTGTTGTACATACTCCATACTAACTGCATTTCCCTCTTAGCTGGGATCTAAATTTTTTTCACAGGCAAGGAATGAGTTCCTCAAATAAAAAAGGTTAGAAAAAATAATTAAAATTAAGTGAATCATGAGAGAAATTAAAGAAGCTGATCTTTTCTACCTAATGAAAGCCCACAGATGATCAAGATAAGTTAAAGGAGGTAGGAGGAGACTGTAATATAATTACCTGTGAAGTACTGGCCGCTCCATAATCACACATGAGAAAATTTCTGCAGTGAAAACTAACTATGCATAGCATCTGATTGTAAAAACAATAATGGAGTATGGAAAAGAAAGATTGCCACCTTATTTGGGCTATGTGGTTCTATAAAACAAATACTTACAGAGATAAGCTTGAGTCATTCAGTTCTTTGCAACATATAATTAAGACACTTGTACCAATAAACCCTCTTGGGTGCCTTCCTACCTGTAATCTCACAGAGTTAATTTACACATCTTGTGAAACATTCATGTCATAAAACACTGCTACTCATGCCCTTAACTTCTGACAATTCAGACAATTTCCTAAACTCACCTTTTATTTGCAGCAAGGGTTTAATATCAAAGTGTGTCATTCTCAAATCTGAAGTGGATTGGACTTTGGAAAATCCTTCATGTAAAATGCAGTATTTGTCAGAAAACCGTTGGCTTAAATACTGCACATAATTCTGTTCTGTGTAAAAACTTCACAGAATAACTTTGGATGTGGCCATATAAAGCATTGATGAGCTACTGTAAGGCCCAAAGTGTATCCTTACCTGCATTTCATCCATAAAAGAGATTAGTCTCTTCCAGATAAGACTTTCCAGACAAGCATTTTTCCTGGCTTGATAGATCTCTGGCTCAGTTCTCATCTGTAATTCAGACAATTTTTCATATGTTTCTGAATCTCTGTACCATTTCAGGAAGCAGTTGATGTGTGTCAGCTACTGGATATTATGTAAAATATATAAAGTCCGCTATTAGATAAAAAAAGACCATAAAATATAAATAGATATTACTTGAAAAGTTTAAGAATAGTTTTGAAATAATTAACACATTAAGATGTTATATGTATATTAGGATGGATAAAAGCCTGACTGAATGAAGAGGATCATGAGGGTGGTGGTGAACAGGTCATACTCAATGTGAAGGTTGGTAACAGGTGAAGTATAAGAGAGGTTTGTATTGCTGTATTGGGTTAGCCTTGGCCTGCAGCCAGACACCCACTCAGTCCCTCACTCAATTCCCCACCTCAACAGAACAGGGGGAGTAAATAGGATGAGGAAACTTGTGTGGTCAAGATAAAAGGCAGAAAGATTTCTTACCAGTTACCATCACAAGCAAAACAGACTAGACTTGAGGAAAAATAATTTTATTTATTGCCAATTAAAATAGATTTGGTCAGTGAGGAGAAAAACAAAAAACAAACCCTAACACCTTTCCTCCACCCATCCCATTTTGCCCATAGGGGTTGCCCAGAGAGGTTGCCCAGTCTACAATGTCAGAAGTTTCAAGACTCAATTTGGATAAAACCCAACCAGAAATCTGGTCTGACCTAAGGCTGGACTAGAGACCTCCCAGGGTACTTTCCTGACTTAATTATCCTTTCATTACATCCTAATAATTTATTAAATCAAAAAGAGAAGCGTAAAAAATTTGATCATCTGACAGTTAAGTTGCTTTGACTCACACGTATGTAGTGTGAGCATGTAGTGATAAGTCAGGCTCCCACTATGTCAGTGGTGCTTTTAATTTAATTTCCAATAGTCTCTTACTCAGCACGAATGTGAGGAAATGCAAAATTTTAACTCCTGAAAAATGAAGTGGCAAAACAGGTGTCAGAAAAGGTTAAGTACTGATAAAACATGTCCGGTTCAAAACATCTTTATGGTCATATAAGAAAACTTTAAAATTATTTCAAAATGTAACTTGATTTCCCAATTTCAGGAAAGCACTTAAACTTTTATTTCAATCCTAATTTTTATGAATAATATCTTGCCTTTTTTCATCTGTACCTCTGAAGAATCAGGTATGTCTACCACTACCTTTTGAAGCAACACTGAAATCTTGTAATAGAAATGGTGGGTGAATACCAAATGTTCTGCCTGTATATTCCTGCTACATTTTTTCTTGCTAATGAAATGCAATCACCCCTTTTAATTTTTCCTCCTGTGAATAATTTTACATTTAGAGAGATTTTTACAACAAATTCAGCTGCAGTACTTCCATGTTGTCCTTAGATATGTTTCAATCTCTTAGAAGTTGTTTCCTTATTCTTGCTATGAATGTTGAAATCTTAAGCATTAAAATGTGGATATAAACATTTACATACCAATGCTCAAAGCCTTCCTTTTCTTCATATGGCTCATCACAACTTGAACACCATAAAAACTTTAAGAGACCAGGTGTACTGTTCTAATGGACTTATCCAGGATAGTCCCTAAACTCTTCATACTCTGTGCAGATAGAGCTGGAAGTTGGTGACATTGCCAGATGTTACTTTGAAATTATGTAGTATGTTCTATTCTTCAAACCTACCCAGAGTGTGATCGATTCTGAGAGAGAAAATAGGGCTTCTGCATATTTACTGCATACCACTCACTGGCAATTGCCAGAACCATCTTCCTCCATTGTAGGAATAGGAGTGCCAAAATAAATACTGTGCCACACTCCTGCTCTTTTACACCTGTTTATAAATACCTGGTCATCTGCAAGTGTCTCTTGGTCTGTATCACAGGGTATCACAGGGTGTCAGGGGTTGAAAGGGACCTTGGAGATCTTTGAGTCCAACCCCCCGGCCAGAGCAGGATCATAGAATCCAGCACAGGTCACACAGGAACGCATCCAGGTGGGTTTTGAAAATCTCCAGAGAGCAAGACTCCACAACCTCTCTGGGGAGCCTGTTCCAGTGCTCTGTGACCCTTACAGTAAAGAAGTTCCTCCTCATGTTA